>JAIUZE010006928.1:0-79216 GCA_022085475.1 Heliosperma pusillum
GTATAACTCCCGTGTCCCTGTGACAACGCCTCGCGAATGCCGAAAGATAAAACATACAAGCATGTGAATTATATAGCGGAAATATGAAGTTTTAAAAACTTTTATACATGCAAGGAAAGAATACGAGGAGTGTCATATAGTACAAACTAGAGTACGAATTATACCACACCAAGAGACGAAGTCTCTCCAAAAGGTTAACAAGTAAAAGTGATCTTACAAAATAGATGGGGTATTTTCGAAATAGATGGGGTATTTTCGAAATAGATGGGGTATTTTCGAAATAGATGGGGTATTTTTCTAATCGGTTTAGCAACTAGCTAAACAACGTCTAGAGGTGTTTCATCCAGGGACAACGCCCGCTAGCTCACACCCGAACCCAAAATAGCATAAGCAAAAGCCATCCATGCAAGCAACCTGTTCATTCATGAAAAACATGAACGCCACAATCAGTGGGGAGTAACTCCGGGTTCTCCCAGCCATATCACATCAAACGTACATATAAGGAAATACAAAAGTAAAATCATGCATATATAGATATACATGTGAGATACGATAAGAATAGATAGGCAATTCGATAAATAATGATAAGATCATGTGGAAATCAAATCCGAACCCATCATGTTATTCAAAGACTCGGGGAAGACACTCTTAGGCAACTGAATACGCTCACTAGGGCTTGCATCTCACCGTTAGCGGTATAAGATTGATAAGATTGAGACTCGACAGACAACCCACGTCAAGTCATGCGATGATCACAATAACTACCACATATTATCATCCATTCACGAACCAAGACCTTGACGGTGTCAAGTCATGCAATGACCATGAATACAATCATGAAATCACGCATTCAAAGACAACGACACAAGACGACAATCTCACGGTAAATGAAACGCACTAGCATCGTGTACAAGGCAAGTATGATTATGGGCATCCACGGGAGTAAAACCTTCCCTGAACGCATACACGATTCAATCCATTTCGTATATGTAGACTAATTTCCTCCTGGTAGGACGACGATAATACTACGGTCCTAGTCTAAATCTGGCAGACTCTCGGAATAAATCATGTTCCGATTCGACACGTGGTAAGACGTTCCACATCCAAGACTCGGGCTTATAAAATATATATGCCGAGTACCCCAAATTCGGTAGATCAATTCACGAAAGAGGCGGAAAAACAGCTCAAGCCTCATAACATGCGGTACGCTACATGCAAATAACCCCACCTCGCAAGTATACAACATTTGACGGCCGGGTCGAACAACGCATAGCGTTCAACTCCCACCAACGTCGTCATATGCCCACTACACATGCAATTAAGCAGTAGGATACCTCTCCGTTCCGACATTCCAGCCTTACGAACGGGAAGGTAGCCAAGGGAATGAGAGTACAAAGCACAAGACAAAATAGTGCTCAAACCGTATCATTTGTAAAAACCGACTCAAAGTGGGAACATACCAAAAACCGTCACAAAACATGATAATAGGGAATCATATAAGTTTAAATATGATAAACATGAGTCAATACATGATACATAAGCATTAGAACAAGTTTATGAAGCATAATGAATAAAAACATAGTTCACCTCTCCAAAACAATGTTGTTTGGAAACAAACGAAAACAAGGGTCCACTTCAAACGGTCATAACTAGAGTTCTATATATGGGAATGCATAAATTCCAAGTCGAGGTGATAGCTTATCCTCTTACGGTTCCAACGAGTGGTCACAAGCCCAAAAAAAACAAGTAACGAAGGAGATATGAGCATTCTACCAAAAAGGGTCAGTGCTGTAAATTTGCACGAGTCACCCGAGAACAAACAACACCTTTCTATCATTTCCAATTTTCCTAATTTACTTCTATCAACTATCAACACTCAATATTCATCATCAACAATCATCAACTAACAACAATCATCCTCAAAATCATAATTTCTAAGCTTTCTAATTGTATTCCAAAAACGAATTCTAACATGGAAATCATGTAAAACACGTAAATGATATCGAGTAACCCTTCACCGTTACCTTTACGCGTCTTTACACGGTTACTAAGCTTTCCTAGTCTCCACCTACAAACAATTAGATAATAAAAGAGGAATATCATCCATCTTGAGAAAGACGGATAATTTAAAAAGCGAGAAAGACGATAATTTTATTACCAATACGGATAGAGGAAGCTAAGAGGGGAAGAATAAGACGAACTTACGTGAATTCCGTCAAAGAACGAATGCTCTAGGATGATTAGAAGATCGAAAAATGGATGGAGGCAAGGGTTTCCATTTGGGTTTCTTAGTGATGAAGAAATGTTGTGTTTGTGTGATTGAAAATAGGATAAGTGGTAGTATGAGCTTTATAAGGAAAAAGTCAACAAAAGTCAAAGACGGCTTAAAAGTCAAGAAAATTCAAAGACGACTTAAAATTCAAGAAAAGTCAAACTCGACTCAAAAGTCAAGAAAAGTCAAACTCGACTCAAAAGTCAAGAAAAGTCAAACTCGACTCAAAAGTCAAGAAAAGTCAAACTCGACTAAAAAGTCAAGAAAAGTCAAACTCGCCTTAAGACGGGATTTTCATGGAATCTCACAGAAATTCCAAATACGAACTCGGAAATTCTAAATTCGACTCGGAACATAAAATTATAAATTAAAACTTAAATTTGCTGAAAAGAATTTCGTAAAAATTTTCTAACTCGAAAAATAGGGTACATTTCCGGGTGTTACAATCCCCCCTCCTTTTAAAAAGTTTCGTCCTCGAAACTTGAGAGTAGAAAACAAAAGTATCAAAGATAAGAATCAGTTTACAAAATTAATCCGAAAACTTTTATAAGGGAAAAATATTTATGAAACGAAGTTCATCTAGAAAACGGTTTAAAGAAGAATTTTCATAAGTGTGAAACTTTACTTACGGATCTCAAGAATGCTCGTCGCGAACGAGAACTCTAATTATCCAAACCAATCTTTGTCGAAATAGTGAAGTCGAAAATCAAAACAACGTTAGTAAGTGCAGGACCAGTTATCAGACGTCTCCAATAACAAGTGCAAACATCCAACCAAACGCAAAATCCAAATATACAAGCAAAAGAAATCCATTTTCTCCAAAAAGAGGGTACACAACCATCTTTAAACTTCTTTGAAACGTTAAATTAGAAATATAATATGGAAATTTGAAAGTTTTATCGAAGATAACATCAAATATCAAGACATTTCACGAACGTAGAGCGACTCGAACATCGAAATCACAATTCGCGATAACAAAGTTTATACAAAACACGCAAAAACGAAACAAATCGAACTTTTTGGGATAGGAAGATCAAGATAAAGTCAGCATGAAGATCTTCAAGAATTCGACATCACTAACTCTACTAATAAACCAAATCTTCAAGAGAATGCAATTTACCTAATTTGCAACTCATCATTTTCAATCATCAGAATTCCTACAAAAATATTCCATAATCACGAAATTCGAGTAACAAATCCCAATTATTCGAATCCAATTAGAATCTACTAAGGTCCATCGGCACGGTAGACTCTACAACTAACAATCCACATGGTAAAGGAGACTTACCATGAAATTCCTTTGATTCAATTTACTTCAAACTCATTATCCTAAATTTGCAATGAACTTTCTCATCTTCGAAAGTCATACACAATTAAAGCAACAAACATAATTATCTAAGATTCAACTAGCCTTATCCAAAGTCTCACGACAACGGAAAATCCACAATCCAATATCGGTTATAAGAATTCTTTAATACGCCATAACATACTTAATTCGATCATTACTACGCTCGTAGCCTCAAATATAAATAGTCACATTAGCAAACTACGGCTCCTTACGAATAAAAGAGAACTACTAATTCCAAACCACAAATGACCAATCACTTGGCAATCAGACAACCATTCAAATCATCTAAAACTCAAAATGAATCGATTTTCATTTATGACAATACTCCTCAAACTTTGGCCATCCAATCCAAATTCCACAAGGTATCTATTCCCGATAGGGTCCAACATTTAAAGACAACAATTTCCCAAGTAACATTTAAAGAAATCACTAAACTTCCTAACCACAGCTACCGACTATCATTATGCTTATTTCGATCCTCAAAAATGATATTGCAACTTCAAGTTTTCATAGTCTAAACCACTAGGAGAGTTTCATCCTACTTATCCTCAATTCTTTATAATCATTTAAACATGAAACTAGCATCAAAAGGACAAGTAGGTATCATATACGAAACTCCTTCAAGACACATCTACTAACTCTTACGATAGCTAAAAAGAAAACTACCTCTCAAGAGAGCAGGGATAAATGAACATGATACAAGGAACATTAGGAAGCGTCATTAAAGACCACGATAAGATGAAAAAGGCGAAGGCGAGAAAAGAAAACGAGGTTGAGGAAGAGACAAAGCAGATAGTAGAGTTATGAAGATATCTGAGTAAGAAAGAAAGTACGAGCTTGTAATTTCTTAAAGATCAATCTTGACAAAAACATTCAAGAATGGAAATGAAAAGGAATGATGGCACGAGTAAAGGTTTAAGGTTAAATCCACAAAATTTCTCCTTTCAAACTTAGGGTGATAGTAAAACATCTTAATTATTCCTCTACAAAGGTCTCTTACAAGGGACCATCGAACCACGATCGTCAAAGTAAGGTACACCTAGATTTAACAAATCGATTACAACCCAATTCATCCATCCTTTCATATCACACGGATTCCCAATTATGGAATTGCAACTCAAGCATAATAACATTCTCTCAACTCCATAATTTGACACATTCCCAAAGGTTTCAAAAACCGAAGAACCAATAAGGAATTTTCCATAAAAATCTCTTTTCAACTCCTACGGCCACAAGGTAGAACACTGAACAAAACGTCATTATCAACATCATATAGCCCACGAGTTCATTATTAACAAGTACAACCTCAAGTCAAACATCATCATTAACGTCCCAAGGTATTTCCATCATAGATTACATCATCGAATCTCGCTCATATCTATAATCCTCAAGTAATATGGTTCAACTTACAACGAAACCTTACTACTTCAAACGAGTCTTCGATACCATAAGATAAGATCATATCTTTAAATCCAAGAACTATAGCCAAATGTTTTTCCACCAAGCCTACACTTACAAACACACCATAGGAAACCACAAGACGTCACTTAGTCTCAAAAGCATTTTGCACCTCAAGATATCATTCTAAACTTCTTATTTACACCAAATAAACATATCATAAGCATGGTCTTTAAAACACTACAAAACTTCTAAGTCCAAAAGACTAAACTACTAATGGGTTAAGAAGTCCTAGCCAACTCATTCAACCTTACCCATCAAATACCATGAACTATCTACACATTGGTCATGGCAAGCATCAAGCATTAAAATCATTACACATACCTTACCACACTTTCCTCAAGGATACCAACTCTCACCACCATAGGGTGAAGTTAGATCTATACCATTTTATTCAAATCACAAGTTCATTCTAACAAACACTAATAGTCCACAAAGTCTAAAATTCTTCCAACCAAGCACAATATGCCACAAACTAAAGGGTAAGGTGCCCACAAAAGGTCACATAAGGAAGTTGATGGTACAAATTGATAAAGAGGAGGAAAGTAACAAGAGTAATTTCCAAGGGGAAAAGAAGCTAGATGATGAAGAAGCATTTAGATAGAAGGAAGAGAGCATAAAACAATAAGGACGAGAGAATTCATAGATGAAGAAGAAATACACTTCAATTAGGCTTGTCAATCTTCAAATCTTAGATAGAGGATACTTCTTCTAGGTAACACAATGATCCACCTTAAGACGGTAGATACAAACAAACATAACATTACTCAACACAATCAACAAACAAGTTAGAACCTAACAAACATCAAGTACACCAAAGACTACCACCTTAGGTCCTTAAGTCTACCCATCTCTCATTTATTATATCAAGGTCAAGTAGTTTAAGTTAGGGTTCACGTGTGTGCGTCGGGAGCGATAAAGCTCTGATACCAACTGTGACAACCCTCGCGAATGCGGAAAGATAAAACATACAAGCATGTGAATTATATAGCGGAAATATGAAGTTTTAAAAACTTTTATACATGCAAGGAAAGAATACGAGGAGTGTCATATATTACAAACTAGAATACGAAGTATACCACACCAAGAGACGAAGTCTCTCCAAAAGGTTAACAAGTAAAAGTGATCTTACAAAATAGATGGGGTATTTTCGAAATAGATGGGGTATTTTCGAAATAGATGGTGTATTTTCGAAATAGATGGGGTATTTTCGAAATAGAATTAGCAACTAGCTAAATAACGTCTAGAGGTGTTTCATCCAGGGACAACGCCCGCTAGCTCACACCCGAACCCAAAATAGCATAAGCAAAAAGCCATCCATGCAAGCAACCTGTTCATTCATTAAAAACATGAACGCCACAATCAGTGGGGAGTAACTCCGGGTTCTCCCAGCCATATCACATTAAACGTACATATAAGGAGATACAAAAGTAAAATCATGCATATATAGATATACATGTGAGTTACGATAAGACTAGATAGGCAATTCTATAGATAATGATAAGATCATGTGGAAATCAAATCCGAAACCATCATATTATTCAAAGACTCGGGGAAGACACTCTTAGGCAATCGAATACGCTCACTAGGGCTTACATCTCACCGTTAGCGGTATAAGATTGATAAGATTGAGACTCGACAGACAACCCAGTCAAGTCATGCGATGATCACGATAAATAACAACATATTATCATCCAATCACGAACCAAGACAACGACGATGTCCAATCATGCCATTACCATGAACAATATCATGAAATCACGCATTCAAAGACGACGACACAAGACGACAACTCTCACGGTAAATGAAACGCACTAGCATCGTGTACATGGCAAGTATGATTAAAAGGCATCCACTGGATCACATTTCCCTGAACTCATACGCGATGCTTACATTTCGCCTATGTAGACTATTTTCCTCCTGGTAGCACGACGATAATAATACGGTCCTATTCTAAACCTGGCCAGACTCTCGGAATAAATCATGTTCCGATTCGACACGCGATGACGTTTCGCATCCAAGACTCGGTCTTACAAAAATAAACGCCGAGTACCCCAAATTCGGTCGATCAATTCACGAAAGAGGCGGAAAAGAGCTCAAGCCTCATAACAAGCGGTACGCTACATGCAAATAACACCACCTCGCAAGTACACAACATTTGACGGCCGGGGCGATCAACGCATAGCGTTCAACTCCCAACAACGTCGTCGTATGCCCACTAACACATGCATTAAAGCAGTAGGATACCTCTCCTTTCCGACATTCCAGCCTTACGAACGGGAAGGTAGCCAAGGGAATGAGAGTACAAAGCACAACACAAAATAGTGCTCAAACCGTAACATTTGTGAAAACCGACTCAAAGTGGGAACATACCAAAAAACCGTCACAAAACAATGAGAATAGGGAATCATATACTTTTAAATATATCAACATGAGTCAATACATGATACATAAGCATTAGAACAAGTTTATGAAGCATAATGAATAAAAACATAGATCACCTCTCCAAAACAACGTTGTTTGGAAACCAACGAAAACAAGGGTCCACTTCAGACGGCAATGACTAGAGTTCTAGACATGTAAATTCAGAAATTCCAAATGGAGGTGATAGCTTATCCTCTTACGGTTCCAACGGGATGTCACACGCCCAAAACAAGCAAGTAACGAAGGAGATATGATCATTTTACGAAAAGGGGTCAGTGCAGGAAAATTTCTGTTGGCAGCGTATGACGCAGCCTGCATCACCACGACGCAGCCTGCGTCCTACGACGCAGCCTGCGTCCCCCAACGCAGCCTGCGTCCTTCACGGGATTCAAGGACGATCAAAAATCATAATGTTATCAACAACAAAAATCCTCATTTATCATCACAAACCATCAATTCTCATATCCAATTAACAACTAACAACATCCATCAACAACAACACAAGTCCTAAGCATACTAACCATAATCTAAATACGGTTTCTATCCTAGAAATCACATAAAACACGTAAATGATATCGAGTAACCCTTCACCGTTACCTTTTCGCGTCTTTAAACGGTTTCTAAACCTTCCTAGTCTCCACCTACATACAATTAGATAATAAAAGATGAATATCATTCACCTAAAGAAAGACGGATAATTTAAAAAGCGAGAAAGACGGTAATTTTATTACCAATACGGATAGAGGAAGCTAAGAGGGGAAGAATAAGACGAACTTACGTGAATTTGAGCGAGTAACGAAGGACTAGCGACGAATCTAAGACGGATCAAAAATGGAGGCAAGGTTTCTTTGGTTTTCTTAAGGAAGAAGAAAAATATGAGTTGTGGGAAATGAATTAGGTTTAGGGTGAGGAAGGGAGTATATGAAGGAGAAAGTCAACGAAAGTCAAAGGCGGCTCAAAAGTCAAGAAAAGTCAAACTCGCCTTTAGACGGGATTCTCATGGAATCTCGCGGAAATTCCAAATACGAACTCAGAAATTCTAAATTTGAATCGGAACATAAAAGTTTAAATTAAAACTTAAATTTGCTGAAAAGTATCCGTAAAATATTTTCACTAAAAAAATAGGGTACATTTACGGGTGTTACAATGATAATAATTGGCCGCTTATATTTTTACTAGACTTAACTTTGATGTTGCTAAGGGAGTGGGTGTCCAGATTATCTCTCGGCTTCCCACAAATTTCATGTAAACTTTTATTTTTCTATTAATGAAAGTTGTGCGCATCCCTTAAAAAAATAATAATAAAGGAATCCCCTTATAATAGTAATAGTATTAAGAATAAAAATGATAAATACAACCCACCTGGGTGTATTTAAGTGACTAAAAGAGGAAACAAATATTTAGTACATGTATTAATTGCATAAATTTATGTGTAATTTACTCATTAATTCTTAGATTATACTATATTGGGAAGGTGTTTAATACGTAAATACAACTCTAAGAGTGTATTTATCATAACCCGATAATAATAATAATAGTCTAGTGGTTATGGTTACGACCTTGCATAATAATAAAAATATATTTCATTTAATATCAATTTGTATTATGGTTTTTTTTTTAATTATTTATCAAAAACAAATGTTTTTATTTTAACTTACAAATCACATAATCCTAATTATTACTTCCTCCATTCTCATATGATGTACCCATTTTGTGAATATATGTGAGCTATATATTAATAAAATGGGAACCTCATAGGAGAATGGAGGAAGTATTAAAGATCATTAAGAAATTAAAAACTTATTTGAGCTACATTTCAAACATTATCAATTTAGGTTGTATATTTTTACTAATCACAGAATCCCTAAACTAGTTTAGACCCCGTGCATAAATGCACGGCATATAGAAGTTTTTATTTGTAGTAAACTATTTGTATAATAGTGGTATCTCATTAGTTGTTCATTTTTCTCGTCATTGCAGTTTGCTTTGAGAAATACAAAGTTGAAACAGAAAAGTAATTAAGAAAATTGAGTAGCGTGTTGAAGTGTATATTTTTTATGTCACAAAGCTAGTAATCCCAATTTATAAATTCTCTTTTTTTTTGTCACAAAAGTAATAAAAATTGTTTATATTTTTTTATATGCAGTATGAGTAAAGTCATTCTCAAATAATAGCATTAATAAAATTTTATATATATTTTAGTTAGAATATTATAGGTTAGAATTTAGTAACAATAATATAACTTGATAAAAAGATTAATTTTAATGAAAATATAACAAATAAATGGAATAAATTAATATAATCATAAGTTCCCTTATTTAGTTAATGTATTTAATTTTTATTAGCTACCTTATTTAAAAAGATGGTTTTTGGAGGGAAAACTTGTGAGAATGCTTATTCTTTTAGTATATACAGATACATGATGTATTTTTGCTGAGGACTTTATAGGTGTCGATTTTAGCGGCTTCCCCCTTTGTGCCCTAACCCCTAGCTTATCTGGATAACGAGTCTGATGTTGAGAAAGAGACGGTTTTCAGAGATGAGCGGGGACAAGCGCAGGCTGCAGGCAGCAGGGAAGAGGAGGATTATGGTGCTAGCCGTAACTCGAAGCTGGTTGATGGTCAATCTCATTTGACTTAGAGTAGCTATGTCTGATCCTCTATCTCGCCTTCTATGAAAATGAGCTCGTCGATCCTGAGTTTGAATTATTTTGTTTTGTTTTTTGTTTTGGTTTTTTGGTTTGGTAGAGTAGGGAGGATCTGTATGTGGATGTCGTTGATCATGATATGGCTGCCCTAGGCGTAGGAAGCCCTTGATGACAAAAATTAAAAAAAAAACTGACATGATGCCGTGGCGCAATGTGGGTTGTTTAAATGTTCCTACTTTAATAGAATGAAGATATGACATAAACTACAACACACGGAAATTACTAATACGATATCATTATTGAGTTGGATTGTGGTCAGATCTGTTTGAAATTCTGTATTGACTTTTAAACATTGATTAAATAAATGTTGTTTCTTTATTGCTTGTTGTGATATTAACTACCTCGGGCAACCGAGATGGTAGCACAACAATGTTTTTTTTTTGTTTCATGAACACTTTATTATTATTTTTATAACATAAGATTTTCATTTTTGTCTTTCAGCTTTTATCTTAAGCAACTGTTCGGCGTTTTTGGCTAGCCTCCTCTTTATAACAAGTGGGCTGACCCTTCTAGACGTGTTGCCATAGGTCATATCCTTATGTCTAAGTTGTGTTTTGCTTTAACGGGAGCCTGAGGCGCCAGCCTTCCTGTCTGGACCCCAGTCGACCTTCGGCTAGAATGTAGGTCGTACGATTCGGTCGAAGTAAGGATCACTTTTATTCCTTTCGCCCATTTGAATTGGTTGTTATGCCCAAATCAGCCTTCATATTTGAACCTAGGTCCGACCCTCTTATCAAAGGCTTTGGGACGTTCCCTCGTTGATTTGAACTAGAAGGTCCTTGTTTGGGCCTCGTCGTGCAGGCAAGCCTTCCCTTCTTTAACATAGGCGATAACCTTTTGTCTGAGTCAAGCGTTGTTTTCGCATAAAAAATCTCGTTTCATGATAACTATTGCGTGCACAACGGAGGGGGGGGGGGTGTCTCCAATATTGCTCTTTCTCCATGCTATAATTAGAAAGTCGCCCGATTAAAGTGTCGGACGGGTAAAAGGTTCTTTCATAGATAGTCATATTTTGCTTTTTCTTTGAGTCGGGATGCCGACAAATACTTTGGTCCTTCACCGCCCTTTTTTTTGGAGGCAGCCCACAATTGTTACTCGGACGCTCTTCTTCAATTCCTAAGTTCTAAGGGTAGTAGGTTTTTAGATTGTCTGCGGTCCGATCGTACTGCGAGTCCTCTCTTTCCATGTTGGTGATCTTGTCTATCCCTGGGCCCAATCGCTCTTTAACCCGGTACGGTCCTTCCCATTTAGCAGGAAACTTCCCATGGATATTCGCCATTCCGATGGTGGATGTCATCCTCAAAACATATGCTCCTATGGCGAATTGTCGCTCTTATACCCTCTTATTGTAGACCCTTCTCATTATGTCGTACGTGGGAAATTATGGTTTAAGACTCGTCCACGAGATCAATGGCGTCTTTCATTAGCTGATTCTTATTGTCCTGATCGTAGAGTTCTACTTGAGGCAACTCTATCTAGGTCTCGATGGGGCAAGACGACCTCAGCTATGTATACCAAATGAAAAGGTGTTTCTGGCACCAATGCACTTAATATAAGTTACTGACAATGCCAAATCGAGTCGTATCAATTAGGATAATTTAGTTACCTATTAATGTTAATTTATGGGTCTTTAGTACTCGCTATGTATTAACGATAAGAGGTTTTTAGTCGTCTTCCCCCCAATCAAACAAATTATCTCAACTAATGTAGTAGGGTTAGTCGAGGTCGAACCAGAAGGATGATTCTAGTTCACTTAGTAAGGATTAGGTCTAGTTTAATCTAAACAAGAGATGAATAAGATTCCTCAATCTAAATAAAAGCTAGTGATAACTAAGCAACGCAAATAAACAACGGTTTAACCAATTAGGGAGGAGATCTAGGGATATGGGTTCACTAACGGGGTAGAGGCACAATTTAGTGTGGTCAATACAAGGGTGTCGAGAAGGTATCTACGTAAGTTTTGTCTTTCAGCGGGAAACGAACACAAGGTTAAGTCCTTACAAGCTTTACCTCCAGTCAAGCAAAACCGACTAATCCAAGCAAAACAAGGCAAGTAAATGTCTAGGATTTCAACTTAGACAAAAGAACACAAGACAAAACACCTAGCTTTCGCTCAAGCAATTCATCAAACACCTTACAAGCATGAGACTAGAGATGATTTTTCAACAAACAAGTAGCAATCTAGCACACTAATTAAGCCCCTTATACCCACATTAGATCCCCCTTATCCCTAGAAAAGGTAACTACTCACTCATATTATTATTAACAAACAAAGAGAAATTCATAACTATTATGAAACTACCAATATTCAACATAATAAAGAAGATAATAATAATGAAAACAAAGTTATAAACAAGATTAAAACAAGATTAAGACAACAAACAAATGCTAACAATTAAATAAGGAGAAATTGATACCAACAATAAGGGAAAGATTGAAACTTGGATTGGAATAAGAATGAATTTCTTCAATATCTCAATTACAACCCAAATAACATAAGATCTACCAACTAATTTGAGTAAACTAAAACTGGATTAAGGAAAGATTAACTAATGATTATGAAAGATTAGAGTTTGCAAGAGGAATAAATCTAGGATTTTTGTTCTAATGTATATGTCTCTAATGATTACGGGGGGAGGTATTTATAGGTGGGTGAAAAATAAGAGAGTCAAATAAGAAGGGGGTGAAATGCGGATTGGGAGTTCCAGCCGGCCGCCGGCTGGCTGCCGGTGGCCTGACAAGCAGGGACTCCCCTGCTTCATCAATGAGATTTTAGAGCATACATGTGGCCTCAACCGGTGGGCCGGCTGCCGGTGGCCTAACCGGCTGAGTGCCCCTTTCCCCTCTTCTTCTTTTCTTCTTCATTTTTGGCTTGATAGAGGGGCCTCAGCCGGCTGGCCGGCTGCCGGTGGCCTGACCGGCTGGGCACCCCCTGTATCACTTCTTCTTTTCGTTCTTCTTTCCTTAGAAGAGGCCCAAGCCGGCTGGCCGGCTGCCGGTGGCCTACCCGGCTGGGCACCCTTTTTCTTCTCCTTTGTTTTCCTTTTCTTCTTTTACTTGAAAACCACTTTGCTTGTTTCCATTTCCTCGTTTTTGCTCCAAATCCTACAAGATTAAGTATAAAATAATACAACCAGAATTGGATACAAAATGTGAACAAGGGCACGTGAAACCGTACAAAGACGGGTCGAAAAGGCGTAGAAAAGAGTTAAGAAGTGTGACAAAATAAATGCATATCAATTAAGTACTTATGTTGGACCTATTTTATAGTTTTGGTAATGACATGTATTTACTTAATAATGTGCTTTACTTGATATATCATATGCATGTAATTGTGTGCTTTAGTCTTATTATAGCTAACAACAATTACAAGAAAGAAGATCAAAGTTATAGGAGTTTAAGGCATAACTTTGACAAGTTCTGTGAGACAAAGTTATAGGAGCTTGAGGTATAACTTCAGAAGTTCCTATGCAAAGTTATAGCTACCTTGGTTATAACTTTAAAAAAACAATTCAAGCAAGATCTACCTCAAATAACACAAGACTCAAGATGGAGGGTCTTTGTGATCAAGATGAAGAGATGATCCGTATACTGAAAATATTTGTGAAGATTAGATAGTATAGGTCGTCATTCGGTAACTATTCCATTAGAGTGATTTTAAGTTTGTAAAGTTATGACTCACTTATAACTTTACATACTAAAGTTCAAAGTTATAGTTTAACCTATAACTTTGGATGATAAATGTTGATGCATGATTTTGGAAATAAATCTTTTAAATGTTTTCAAAAAGATAAAGAGTATTTTTATATTTATCAAAAGTTTTAATAGATGATATATTTATGAGATTCTATTGGTTAGTAATACAACTTATGAGTTGTCATGCAATCTAGGGTTTCTAATATATTCTATCTCAATTTGTTGTTAACCTAATAAACTCACCTAGTGGTTGTGCCACCTAGGGTTTCGTGAGATCCAAGGATTGTGCCTCCTAGGGTTGCGTGCTCCTAGGGTTTCGTGGTAGTAAGGATTTCGGCCACTATAGGTTTGATTCCTTGTTTACCTTAACCTAGGATTCTAATAATATCTTTATAAGCATATTTTGAGATATTAAAGATAAATATATTTCTAAAAGATAAAGCAAATAATATTGTGAGATATTAAAGATAAAAATCTTTCTTAAAGATAAAGTTAGGGTTTTAGATTTTATATTTCCTATGCTTCTATTATAAATACTCTTTCCATCTCAATCATTCAATAACGACTTTTATACAATTGAGAGAATTTTATAAATTGATTTTAAAGCAAACTTTGAGCAAAATATTTATTATTTTTAGTGTTTGTTTTTCGAAAAAGTCGTGCATCAATTGTTGTCAATCGCTCACGTGAAATACGTTATTGGATAATAGTATATCACATAATCTTACTTATTCTTTAACGAGAATCCTTGTGAGTTATATTGTACTTTCTTATTAACGTAAGATAGTATAGAGTATTTAGCGATACTCACCTTGAGTTATAATCATAGTTGATTATACGAGTGGGTTGATAATTTTTGTAATCCGGAGAAAGGTACTAAAGATTATTAATCGAGAATAGTGGACGTAGGTTTCGACTTTTGAAACTGAACCACTTCAAAAATCACTTGTGCCTCTCTTTACTATTCGTTATTTCGTTACTAGTACTTACTTTGATTAATTGATTAGTTGATTTTAATCTATAAGATCAAATAATTAAATTACATATCATAGAAATCGAAAAAGTGGGGCTAGTTTTTAATACTCAATTCACCCCCCTCTCTTTCGTATTCGATCAATAGACTCCACAACTTCTCTTAGCCTTTTGTTGTAATTTCATTTAATTAGATTATTTTGTAGAGTGATTGATGTTAAGCATTGAAATTTATGCCGATAAGGTGCACATCTGTGAGGTTTTGGTTGTTGTGTGTTGTTTTTTGAAGCCCTATATCTAGAATTCTAGACCTTCTATCGATGCAAGGTGTGGAGGTGATATTTTATCCTCTTAGCTTTTCAACGGTAGGTCGCACGCCTCATTAGGCCAAGAAACGAGGGAGATCTCGCAAAAAGGTCATGCTGAGCTGAGAAACGCAGGCTGCGCAAACCGCGGATCATTTCAGCTTTTTGGTGATTTTTTGGCTTTGTTATTTAGTGTACGACACAAGTGTTTCACTTTTGTGAATAGAACAAGCGTTGTATCTTTTTATGCCTATACTTGGTCAATGGTTATCCCATACCAATCAAAGGTAATTATATTCTTGACCAAAACTAGAAATTACTTGTCATATAGATAATGAAAGGGTCAAAATTGGTGACCCTAATCTAATCTTAATTCTGGATTGTGTAGCACATTAAGAGGCTAGTGTTGACTACTATCCCTAAACCATTTGATTTTGAATCTTATGGTGTGTGCGAATCTTGTATTCAAGGCAAGATTATTCGTGCCCTTTTTATTGAAAAGGAAGTCGAACTAGTGAGTTATTGGCCCTATTACATGATGACATGTGTGATCCAATAATAATCACAACCAGAGATGGTTATGACTATTTCACTTTATTTACCGACGATTTAAGTAGATATTATATTCTACTTAATGAGGTGCTAAGAGAAATCTTTGAAAAGTTCAAAGAGCTTCAATGTGAAGTAGTTAACCACCAAGAGTATTAGATAGTGGACTTACGACCAAATCGTAACAAGAAATATCTAAGTATTGACTTTGATTTTCACCAAAAGTATTGTGAAATAGTTTCACGAGTTAACTTCTCTAACACACATTATGAGATAAGGTGTTATTGAATAGAGAAACAGAACCTTATACGATATGGTTTTGTCTTTGTCAAGTCAAACTGAGCCATTTGACTAACCTTGGGATCTTAATATTTTTGTCTACTATTTCTTTTCCCACCATATCAAAACACATTTAAAACAGTCAGATTTTATTTCATATACGATATGGATAGGTAGCGTACCTAATTTATAAGTTATCCGAATGAAACAAGTGCTCAATAATCCTACATTGACCACGGGAACAAAGCGTTTGTGACTCGTGATGCTGTCTTTCAATAAAAATACGATTATTTCTTGATAAGACATAGTGGGAGAAAATGTTTCTAGAGCCACAAACTGAGCATATGGTCCGGAAAAAGTTTTCTCATTGCTTGTTCAGTAGTTTTTTCTTCGGAACCTAGAAGGTTAGGTGGAATTATATCACTCCTTAATAGTGATGAAATCTAATATGTGACTTATAAAAGACTGTTTCTAGTCCCAACTTCTTGCTATGGCGTAGAGTCATGCGATTCGTAATGGACTCCATGCATGATGGTCAGGTATGTGACCTGGTTAATTTCACTTGAAGAAGTACGACCTCTTTAGTGTAAATTGATTTTTAAGATCGAAATCTGCATGGATGAACATTAAAATGTCTTCAAACATAAATTGGTAGGCAAAGAGTTTACACCAATTACAATGCTTTGATCCATTCGATAACACTTAACGATTAAAGCATATCATAATAGTATGATGTCAATTGGATCTCAAGAACCACCTTCTTGAATACGATTCTAGAAGAGGTAGTATATTTTATATTCACCTGTGGGTTCGTAGATCCTAATTATCCTAAGTTAATTTGCAAGCTTAAGAGGATGTCTTAAGTAAACACTAAAGATTTGGAATTAGTGTGTCAATCATGTCATAAAATATTTCTCGATATCTCGAGGAATTATGTTTATACATGAAGTTTAGTGGGAGTAATGTGGTTTTCATCAGTCTTATATGTGGAGACATATTGATCATTTTAGATGATGGAAGATTTTTGGAGAAGTAGAATACATCTCTTAGATATCTGGATTTATGGAGATAAATTTAAAAGGATATTAGCATTAAGTCAAAATTCTTATATTGATAAAATCTTTGACTAAGTTCAAGGAAGTTGAACACGTAATAATTGATTCCTTTTGATTCCGCTGCGGGATCAATTATATATGCGCTGTGATGTATGCTCAATCCGACATTTCGCATGCTTTGAGCAAGACAAGTCGTTTGCAATCAAATCCAAGTGAGAGTCACTTGATAGCCATAAAGAACATCCTTAAGTACTTGCGAAGGACTAAAGATATGTTCCATGTGTTTGGAGTTTAAAGTGAGTTGCGTGTTAGGGGTTACACAGACTTCAGTTTCCAAACTAATCAGGCTGTGTTTTATAGAAGATTTATCTGTTGGAAAAGTACCAAGCAAAAAGGACTATTGGAAAGGTTCCAAGTAGGAGTGACATTTCCAAATACAAATGTCATGTATCAGCTGGAAGTATTCCAGGAAGTTTATCATTGCGGATTTCACAACGGAAATGGAGTACATCTCATCATATGATGTTGCATATGAAAGTAGCTTGGATTCGACAATATTGGAGGGACTAGAAGTAGTTCCTATAGTTGTATATCCTATGATACTGGTAAAACAGTGGGAGCTACCTTTAGGCCAAGAGTTCTAAGTCTAGATTCAAACCTAGACATGTACTCAGATAATTTTATGTAATATGAGATTATGTAGACAAAGAGAAATAGCAATCAGAAAGATGGGAAAGATGCAAGTATTGCTAATCCATTAGTTATGCTTTTGCAAAGCTGAACATGATAGTCATGTCATTTCAATGGGGATTGAAATATATACCTGAATTGCTAGAGATTATGAGATATGAAATTATTGATAGCGTATCAATTTTTTCCAAATATTAGATAATCGCATTCATTGTTAGAGTTTCATTAAAAACTCCTTATTTAGTTTGACGAAATTTTAATACTTTGTTTATCCGAATTGGTTGAAAGAAAAGTTGAACCCAATTCAAGTGAACATGATGAACTCAGTGTTTTGTCTCTAGTCACTCATTTGAGGTGACGTCTCGAAGTGACTAGATTGTAAGTTGATCGATGGTTGGTTCAGCACCATGGGGTCATGGAGATGACTGGTTGTTTACATACACAGACTGTGGAGACACTCTGTCGGGCAGTGACAATAATAGAGTCCCTTATCAAAATTGTTGAAGCCTAGTCGTGGCGGGGATTTCTATTTTATTCCTTTGAGTCGATTCTTTAGACTGGCGACCATTTACCTGAGTCGGTGAAGTTTCCGATTGACTTTGGTTTTTGTCCTAGGTCGTGCCGTGAAAGGAGGCCGATGGGCATCTTCTAGGTCATGGTGATCTTCATTATACAGTGTAAGATGGGTCAACATGAATTGTCCACCCACGTTGGGTATTAACATCTTCGGGCCACTCGAGGAGTAGCAACTGGAAATGTGTGGCCACGCTCGGAAGAGATCTCTGGTAGATTTTCCGGTTATACAGTTACTCTCCCAGATCGACAAAACCACTCTATTTATAATTCTCATTTGCAAGTGCGACCTGTAAGACACCTTGCAATGAGTGGGAGGATGTGATACAAAAGAGACAAAAGAATCGGTAGCACACAACTTGTCAAGACAAGTGGAAGATATTGTAGGAGGAGGAGTCCTCCGCAATAGTGTTGCTGCATGCACAACTTGTATCGGACAAGTGGGAGATTGTTGGAGTAAGTGTCCTCCACAATAGTGCATTTATATAATTAATCTCATTTGGAATATACGTGGCATGATTAGTATATTTTGATACTCCACGACAGTTGATTAACGTAAATCGGTAACGCTCAGCTGACTAGAGTTTGACGTTATTGTCGTATGACGGCGGTGATCAACTGATCCCTTTAGGTCACACCTATAGGATGAAACCCAAATAGTAGAACTAATTATTTGTACATGATACAGTTAATTTGCGCATTACATATAGTTGATATGTACGTTTAGTTACGAGAGTTGTTTATTGGAAATTGAGTTAAGAACTCATTCCATTTAAGTTTATTAGTCAATTATACAATAACTGACTGAATAAATTTTACGTCTTACTTTAATACGATTAAATAAGATTTAATTTAGTGATTAATTGTTAATTCATTAAATTAGTTGAGGTTATGCATATATTTTGAGGTAGAGGTGATTAGTTAATTATGTTTACAAAGACTTGTAAAAAAAATTAACTGTATATTGTGGGACCCATTATATATTGATATAATCGTAAAATATCACTTAAAAGTTGAGTGTATATTGATTATTAATTTGAATCATATAATTGTTATATGATCAAATCAACACTTAATTATACAAGATAATTAAACATATGATTATAAGTATTTGTGGGACAAATGTCAAAAATCAAAATGGACCACATTACACAAGTGGAGGCCGGATTTATGTTAGTGGAGATCAATGATGATTGTTCTCATCTAATCCTACACTCCAGCTCATGTTATGACACCATTTATCATTACATTTATCACCACACTCAAGTCATTTACATGAGAATATAATAAGAAAAATAATCACCCTTTTGGTGATGGCATGACCGGCCAAGTTCCTTTAAATAGAGCACTTGGTTGTTCATTTCAAGCTTGCTCATTATTCACTTGTTTTACATATCTCTCTAAAATCCTCAACTTCTCTCTAAACTCTCATATACACTAATATTCTCTACATATTACTAGTGTAGTAATACAATAATATTAGTAGTATTTTTCTTACTTATTATCTAGTTAATAATAAGTTAAGATTATTTGGGTGGATTCTTGGGTGCAACAAGAAGGAGACCTTCTACTTTGAAGGTTGTTTTATGGAGGATCATCCACTAATTACATGCTCAAGAACAATAAGAAGGAGTTCTTATTGTGCCCTTATTTGACCGAAAAATCCCAATGTAAGGATGTTTTCGTCTTATCTTTTCTTTTATGCTTTTATATTTGAATGCATGATAACTAGATCCTAAAACATTAATTTAATGTAATTTAATGAACTAATTAGAGGAGTCTAATTAGAGGTCTAGGACTTTAAATAACGGTATATTTTGGGATTTTTTTTGCTAATAATGGATTGTCTTTTCGACTCTCTTGTCCACTCACTTCATCACAAAATGGCAAAGCCGAACGTAATATTCGTTCCATTATAATATTGTATGTACTTTATTTCTCCATAGTTTCGTCCCTCCGTCTATGTGTCATCACGCGTTGATGATGGCAACCTACTTGTTAAACATCTTTCCCAGTAAAACACTTGACTATACTACACCTCTTACACGACTTTACAACAAAAATTCGTCGTACTCTCATATTTGAGCCTTTGGTTGTTTATGATATCCCCTAATTACATCGACCACCATAAACAATCTTCAAGTTTGGTCCTCTCCATGTGTCTTCCTCGGTTATCCTGAACATCACTGTGGGTATAAATGTTACGACATCGCTTCAAAGAAAATCACTATAAATCGTAACGTCATTTTTGATGAATCCCAATTCCTATTTGCTCGGATTTCTCGCCCTGACTCTCGACCTTATGATTTCCTCGGCTGTGACGTTTCCCCATATATTGTTCACCACATAACCAATCCCTCGACAAAACCCGCGACCACACCTAACCCACCAGTTTTCGACACGACCTCTGCATCTCCCCTGCCAGTCCCTCTGTCAGCCCCTTGCATGAACCCCCTGCCACTCGCCATGTCCTTATTCCTGGCCACCCTTTATCCACCTATACTCCACATACCGAGCCTGCCTCACCCATACCACATACCACTGCCTCTAAAGCCGTCACTAGAGGTGACCATGGTATTAGAGTACCAAACCTGAAGTATAATATAAATACTACCGTGTTTATATCCCCAATACCTATGTCTCCCCTCTCCGCGCTTAAAGACCCGCATTGGAAATTGGCCATGGACGACGAGTATAATGCTCTATATAACAATAAGACATGGGAGTTAGTCCCGCGTCCGTCCATTGTGAATGTTATATGACCTGTGGATTTTTTGTCATAAATTTAATTCTGATGGTTTATTTAAAAGGTATAAGGCTCGTCTTGTAGGTGATGGCAAAATTCAGAAGGATGGCATTGAATTTGGCCAGACTTTTACTCCGGTTGTTAAGCCCACTACGATCCGTACGGTGCTAAGCTTAGCTCTTTCTCAAAAGTGGTATATTCATCAACTTGATGTAAATAATGTGTTTCTCCATGGGCATCTCAATGAAATCGTCTTCATGCATCAGTTAATTGGATAATGTGACCCGCGATTTCCTTCCCATGTGTGTCTCTTAAAAAAGTCGTTGTAAGGCCTTAAACAAGCTCCACGAGCTTGGTATTAACGCTTTGCTGATTTTGTAGCCAAGCTCAGGTTTGTTCAAAGTAAGTGTGATCAATCTCTTTTTATCTACCGAACTTGCTCTAACGATATGGCCTACCTCCTTCTTTATGTAGATGACATAATTCTAACCGCTTCCTCCGACACGTTACACAAGTCTCGATTGGGAAACCTTGCTTCTGAATTTGCTGTAAAGGACCTTGGGTCCCTAAGTTATTTCTTGGGTATTTCTGTTACACGATGTCGGAATGGTCTATTCTTGTCACAAAAGAAGTATGTTGCATCCATCCTTGAGCGTGCTGGTATGGCCTTGTGTAACGCTTGCCCAACCCCTGTGGATACTAAGCCTAAGCTCAGCTCCACCTTGTCCACGGCTAACTCTGATTCGCCCCTATATCAGAACCTTGACGGTGCTTTACAGTACCTCACATTTACTAGGCCCGATATTTCATATGCGGTTCATCAGGTATGTCTCTTTATGCATAACTCGATGGAGCCTCATATGCTTGCCTTAAAATGGGTGCTTCGTTACATTCAAGGCATGACTCATTTTGGGCTCTACCTTGGCTCTTCTCCACCCACGTCCTTGACGTCCTACACTAACGCCAATTGGGTTGGGTGCTCGGACACACGTCATTCCACCAGTGGCTATTGTGTGTTCTTGGGTGACAACCTAGTCTCGTGGGCCTCGACAACGCAGCCTACACTATCTCGTTCCGGTGCTGAGGCAAAGTATAAAGGTGTTGTTAATGTTGTGTTCGTATCATATTGTCTGCGTAATCTTCTTGGCGAACTGCATCGTCCCCTCGACAAGGCTACTCTCGTCTATTGTGATAACATTAGTGCGATCTATCTTGCTGGCAACCCGATTCAACATCAACGTACCAAACACATTGAACTCGACATACATTTTGTACGAGAAAAGTTGTTTGCATTGATTTCCGTGTTCATCATGTCCCATCGCGATCTCAAATTGCGGACATATTCACGAAAGGACTGCCATCGACTTTATTCAGTGAATTTCGCTCCCGTCACAATGCACGAGAACCTCCCGATTAGACTGTGGGGGTGTGTTAGACAAAGTAGATTGTGTGAATATTGATGTAATTATAAGCGGTGTGGTAAGAGTGTCGATCTCAGGGACAGTTGGTGTCTAAAATTGATCTAATAGTCTACTAAGTCTCTTGCAAAGTCACAATGTAATTTGAGTTTGGATTTGTTGACTAAACGAAATAAAAATAAATAAAAGCAAATAAAAACAACAAATAGAGTCTAAAACGAGAAAGATTGGATTTTTATCGAATAAGAGAGAAAAATTGGGCGAGTGGGTTCATATGGGTGGTAAAGTCAGGTGAAAAAGTCGGGTTTAATAGTTTAAGGATAATCTAGTCTAGGAAAGTGAATTGAGTCTATCGATCTTACAATTCCCCCTCAAACCGACTCTAACTAGCTATCACGTCACTAGATAAGGTTTGCCAAACTAGCGGTTCTACGAAAAACCACGACTTTCGATCTTATTGTATTCGAAACGAGCGAGAGAATCATGCAAACTCACGTAGGCATTTATTTCATCAAACATGCTATAAGCATAGGATGGAGAAAAGACAATAATCAACTATTAACCCCAACAAAAACTCATTAACTCATACTAGAACCCATAATCCCCCACATAACCCTAGCAAGATTACTACTCACTCATATTCATAGGAAATTCAATATTAACTAAGGATTGCAAAAGGGAATCAACAACAATGAACATCTTCTAATTAACAATGAATAGATAACAAGGATTGAAATGAAAACTTAATTAAAGGCATGACTAAGTAAATAAATTATACCAACTTAGAAAAAGGTGAGAATGTTGATATAATAACCAAGATTTTGTCACAAATCTTTGAATACAAAGTCTCAATTGCTAATTAACCAACTAATACGCTTAATTATGAAAGATCTAGGGTTTCATGCCCTCTAATTACACAAGAGAGCCTATTTATATGTTTACAAAATGGAGGAAAGATGGGCTTCGAAAGACTTCATGGGCTGGCAAGGTCACGACCGTGAAAGGTGTTTCACGGTCGTGAAAGCTGTCTCACGACCGTGAAACTGCAAGTCACGATCGTGAGATATGTGGCAGGGGCTGGTCCTTCTTTCATGATCAAGTCACGACCATGAAACGAGTTTCACGACCGTGATAGACCTTTCACGGCCGTGAGCTTAATAGCTCGAAAATCCACTTTCTTGGAAAGGCTTCTCACGACCGTGAGATACCTTTCACGCCCGTGAAGTGCTTCTTTTCCTTCTTCCCTGGCTTGACTTAGTTTCTTCCTCCCCAGTTTCGCTTGCCTTGACTCGGGAGGGCTTTGGCGCATCGAGTAGGGCCTCCCAAGGGTATGTGCGGCCCCTAAGGTGTGTCGTGGGTCCTCCGAGTGATCCACCTTCTTCTTTGTTGATCAAAATTAGGTAGAAATCGCCTAAAATGGCGGTTTACCTATAAAAACACGATGAAAGCGAGAAATATGCTAGAAGAAGGTAAAACACGTAAAAACGCTCTTAGGGAGCGTTAAATGCAGGCAAAATATGACGTAAAAGGGTGGAAAATGAGGGTGAAATGACACTATATCAAATCTCCCCAAATCAAACCCTTACTCGTCCCGAGTAAGGATAAACAATAGTCAAGACCCTTATTTAACTACGCTAAACCTAACCGATACAAGGCAATTAACGGGCCTTGCTTCGTCCCTTCGACTCGCAACAAGGTATCCATGAGTTAAGATACCTTCTTGCAAGGCAAGTGGGGTCTTGCCAAAACTCCGATGCACTTTAGACAATAAAGCACACAAAACATATGAGAATGCATCTACAAAAGCAAGTGGAAACATGCCTCATCCATGTGCCGGAATTCATCTAAAATGGAAATAATTCAAGTATGCAAATTCCTATGTACTTACTAGTTTTACAAAGAACTAGGCTTAGAAAGATAGAAATGAATCACCACTTTATTGTGTAAAATTAGAATATTCGTTCACGTTCACTAGAAAGCTTTGTCAAGGGTGATAAGGCGGGATGGAAAGTGAGGGCCCCATGGTGTTAGAAGACACTGTAGGATTGGAATTCCGCCTCTCACCTAAGTAAAGGGAAGGGGCGTCCCCTCTTAGACATGTAACGTAGGAGTAATCATCAAAAAGGTAAGGAAACGAGATGTTTGAGTTCTTTCTTTCTTTTTTTTTTCTTTTTTTGTGATTTTTTTTTTTTTTTATCTTTTATTTTTAGTTGATTTGGGTGCCTTTTTGGGAGCAAGATAGCCTAGCGAAAGGTGTGCGGCGGAGACCAACAATAGGATAATCCTCGTCGTAGCGACATCGGGAGCGACCCTATATGTAGTGAGGGTAATCTAGAAGAACATAGAAGTCTGCATATACACTCCCTAATCTAGGACTAAGGCATAGATATGCAAAATTTCAAGCTTTTCTTTTCAATTGTGTTTGAACTCAATTTTTGGACTTGTGATGGAAAAATTTCCTTTTTGTCAAATGTAGTGAAATGTGATGATTGGACAATTACATGGCCTCGAGAGTCACCTAGGAAAGCGTTCACTAAGGAATTTTCACACCATGGGGATGGTCAAGATGGTAATTGCAAACCCTTAACTAGGCTTTAGGAGACGGTGCGAAAATTACACTAAAAATACACATTAAAGGGTGTTTCAAAATTTATTTTAATAGGCAAAAAAAGGTATCTACAAGGGCCTATCCAAGCTTGTTCAATTTCCAAATTATGAATTTTAAAAAGTTCTCCTAAATGCAATTATATGCCATGATCTAGAATTAAGCAACATATATACAAACTAATGCAAATGCTCTAGTGAACTACGTGACAATTAATCTAATGAAACCCCCTAACAGCACATAAGTCACACAACCGCCAATTCCTCAAAATCCACATCGCAATCATCAACAATTCCTCCAAACTCCTCATGTGATAAGAAGTAAAGAAAGAAAGAAGGGGAAGGAATAGGAACGATCATACCATGATGGTCTTCTTATTCCCTTCTATAAGTCTCTTAAGCGATGTGTAGCGGACCTATGTATGGAGGTTAGAAGAAAAACAATGCAAATATATACAAACTAAGATATAAACAAGCTAATTTTTAGGATTTTTCAAACTTTTTCTATTTTTTTGGATTTTTGAATGATTTTAAATGTAAAATAAAATATGTTTTTAGGATTTTTCAATTTTTTCAAATTATCAAAATAATTCTCATCCTCCACATAGGAACATACATTGTCCCTAATGTATGAAATGGGATTATCAAAAGTAAAGAAATGCATGTTTTTGGTGTTTTTGATTTTCAAAAAAAAGGAAAGAACGTGTTTTTGGGATTTTTGATATTTGGGAAATAAAAGCAATATGTACAATATTAACGATATATACAAGAGGGTTAGTTATGCAAATGGTATAAATATAAATGAAATGCATGAACTAATTAATATGCCTAGAACTAAATGCAAGGGATATAAGACAAAGATGCATGATCTACGTGATTGCAAGCTAATCTATATGCTAATATAGAGTCTCGTTGCGGTGGTAATGTGCATAAATGTAATGCCACTCATGGGGGTACTTACCACAAGAAAGTCTAGATAAAAAGGAAAGCAAGGTGTGCCAAATCGGAGTCTCGTCGCGGCGGTAATGTGCATAAATGCAATGCCCCTCATGGGGGTACCTACCACGGGAAAGTCCAAAAATGACACCTAAAAGTGCAACTAAGTGATGCATGAAAACTATCTAAATGCAATGAATGTGGTTTGTCAATTTGGATTTTCCTTATAGGAGCAAAATATTGGTGTCCAATAATGGAATGGACACCCGCCTCCAATGTTACCGAGGCCAATCAACACAACAATAAAACATTACAAGTTAAAGGTGCAATTCAAATCATACAATGAGAGAAGAGAAAGAAACACGCACAAGAGGGGAGGGGGTAGATGCTAAACAAACCACCTAGACACCAGTCCGACCCTTCCTATCATCAATCAAAATGTGCATCCTCCTCAAAAAGTCTCCATATCATCCTCAACATTCTCATCCCGCCCACCACCACCACCCTCTTCCCGGTCACCATGGTCGCCCCTGGTCTCCATGTCGTCTACCCCTCCTCGGTTTCCAATGTTGGGAAACAACAAGTCACGGTGTGCCCAATTTGGCAATAAACCGTTAGGGTCAATGTACCCTTGGTTAGCCAATAAGTAGTGGTTGGGGTAGGTGGCATAGTAGTTGTTCACCCGGTCTTCATGCATGTTCAAGTGCATGTTCTACATAAGACCGGTTAGGTAGTCACTTTGGGGGGAGATCGAAGGGTCGGGGTGAACATACCCTTGGTACTCGAAGGGGTAGGGGGAATGTTCACAAAACTGGGTGGGGGATAGGGTGCTTGCAAATGTGGCAAAGGGAAAGGAGGAACATGCAAGTCACATGGGGTGTAGTCTGACTCTGTGTAGGTCGGGGTTGAGGTCGCTGGGAGGGCCCTCCCTCCTCTCTAGTGATACTAGAAGAGGCTCTACCTGACATCGTCACCGGTAGCAGGTAGTTGGGTCACCTATCCATGGAGTCGCCCCTAGGTGCGAAAGGCGGGAGTCTATGACAAGGAAGGTAAAAAGGTGTCGCGTCCTTGATTACCCAAAGATACCCCTTATTCCGATCAATCCTAATCCAATAAGAGTGGATTAGGGTAGTCTCATCAAGAAGCATCCCCCCAGGCAAGGCCTCATACGCCTCAGCACTATTAAAATCCGGGTCAAAATGCTTTGCCAAAAAGTTTATCAAACCCCCCATGACCACGGTCTGTTTACGAGCCACCGCGGTCTTCCCCAACTTCCTACACCTCCTAAAGATTTCATGCATGAGGGCAAAGGTGAAGTTTTCCCTCGTCCCTTGCACATTCATGTGCGTTTCTAAAAGTGTGAGGTCTAGCTGGGTTAGGTTGTTTGGTTCTTGTCTAAAAAGAAAAGTGCATGACACTATCCTGTGCCAAAAACGGGGCACAGGGTGGTGAATTAAGAGAGACGAATTCCGCCGGAAATCGGTCAATACCCTCCCGGTCAAGGCCTCCCAAAATACGCCCAAGTTATACCCTTTTGGTTCCAAGGAATCCCTTCTCGAAGGGAGATCGAACCCCAAAATAGCAGCAAATTTATCCATGAGAATACAATGCGTGGTGTTAGCAAGACGAAAAGTGTAGCAAGGTACTTTTTCAGCATTCACACAAGCAGTTATACTACTCAGAAATTCAAGAGCGAGACTCCGGTAAGAGAGCTCATGCATAGAAAATAGAGTAGACATACCGGTAGCCTCAAAAAAGGTTCGCATTTGTTCTGTTATGCCTAAGCCGCGTATGATGTCATGGCATAGAAAGATGGTTGGCTCCATTTATAACCCCTTTATTCCTTCAAATGCTTGTCGGTGAGCGTCCGTCTCGAAGACGACTTCCGGAAAATCCGGAAGTTGCTCTATTTCCAAATTTTCATCCGCATCCGGGTTGTTGGAACCGCTTCCCTTCTTCTTTTTTGAGTCCTTGAAATTGTTGCTTTACCTTTTCCTTTTCCCACCATTGGTATTCAAATAACAAGCTTTTCCCAAAAATAAAATTTCTAGAAAACTTCCTTAACACGGTTGCAGACACTTGAAAAACCTTCACTTAACCCCAAAATCGCTTTCTATTGAAATAGAAAGCTTGAATACTAACCCAAAAAATGGATTCCCAAATTCGGATTTTTGAAACCCTAGGTTTGAAAATTGATTATTTTGAGTTTTTTGTTGTTTATTTGGTAAACTAATGGTTATTTTTGTGTTTGTAATTGATAAAGACGAATTTTTGTAGCAATTTGGGGAAGATTAGCGGTGATTTGATGGAGTTTTGAGGGAGATTTGGGTGTTTTAGTGAGATAGTAATGTTTGTGTGGTGGGTGAAGAAGATGAAGTAAAGGGATAAGAAGGTGAAGAAAACAAGAGGAAATCAAGGTTTTTTTGACACTTCACGACCGTGAAATGTGAGTTACGAGTGTGACTTAAGTTTCACGACCGTGAAACTAGCTTCACGACCGTGAACTAACTGGCAGAACTTGGGTCACTTATTGGCAATACTTCATGACCGTGAAACATGTTTCACGACCGTGAGAGTGATTTCACGGTCGTGAACTGTTTTTCTCGTGATTTCACTTGCCTTGCTTCACTTGTCATGGGTGTGAGGCTCATTTCACGAGCGTGACTCGACGATTTTCGAGCCTTTGGGCCAAAATTATTCACTCTTGTTCGATTTCTCGCTTCTTCATTATCATTCATCCATGTCTCCTTAATTTCATCTTACAAAACAATCACACACTACATTAAATCCCTTCCTCACACTCTCATTGACAAAAATTGCACCAAAATTTATGAAATTAAATAAATAATGGGAAATTGATTTAATTAATGATTCAATTGGCAAAATATTTAACCTCATTATCGGCAATTTAACCAATTTCCATGCAAACTAATATATATTAAGCATTAGTAAATGAGTTAGAAATATATACAAATTTGTGATTCTTGGGGGACTTCACAAAACCCGTTCTTTTTCAAGAATTAATGGAAGGTAGTCGGCTTGAGGTACAAAGCCTCGACTACCCCAATGAAAGAACCTTCTTTGTAGAGCTTGATTCGTTGCCCATTCACCTTGAATTTTTGGCCATCTTTGCTTGCTAACTCGAAATCTTTATATCTCCCCACCTCGGTGATCAAGAATGGTCCTGACCACCGGGATTTGAGCTTCCTGGGAAATACCTTGTATCTCGAGTTAAATAGAAGTACCTTGTCTCCACATTGGAGATCCCTTTTGAGGATCTTCTTGTCATGAACGAGCTTGGTCTTCTCCTTGTAAGTTCGGGCATTCTCATAGGATTTGAGGCGGAACTCCTCAAGCTCTTGGATTTGGAGCAATCTCTTTTCACCAGTCAACTTGGCATCAAGATTTAGTTCTTTAATAACCCAATGTGCCTTGTACTCAAGCTCTATGGGCAAATGACAAGACTTGTCATACACCAACTTATAAGGCGACATTCCAATGGGAGTTTTGAATGCCGTCATATATGCCCATAGAGTGTCGTTGAGCTTTGAACTCCGATCTTTACGGTTCTTTGAAACCACTTTTTCAAGGATGGATTTGATCTCTTTATTGGAGATTTTGACTTGCCCACTAGTTTGGGGATTATACCCCAAAACGGTACGGTGATGAACACCGTACTTAAGGAGTAGTGAGTCAAGTCGTTTTTTCATGAAAGTGTGTGCCTCCATCACTTATCAAAGCTCTTGGTACTCCAAAGCGGGGGAAGATGTGCTTCTTTAGGAAATTGATGACAACTTTGACATCGTTGGTAGGGGAAGCCACCGCCTCAACCCATTTGGACACGTAGTCTACGTCCACTAGAATGTACCTATTCCCTTTTGAAGAAATAAAGGGGCCTTGATAGTCTATACCCCACACATCGAACACCTCCACCTCAAGAATCACCCTTTGGTGCATCTCATTCCTCCAAGAGATGTTGTCGGTGCGTTGACAAGCATCGCATCATTGGAAAAAGTGCTTAACATCTCGGAACATAGAGGGCTAAAAGAACCCAGATTGAAGTATTTTGGCAACGGTCTTGCTTGCCCTATGATGCCCTCCATAAGGAGAGGAGTGACATCCTCTCATGATATCTTCATACTCCCATTGAGGAACACATTTTATATACATCCCATCACCGCACTCCTTAAACAACAAAGGGTCATCCCAAAAATATCTCTTAGCTTCAAACAAAAACCTCTTCTTTTGATTGTGGTTGATGCCCGGTGGAAGAACACCACCCACTATGTAGTTGGCAAAGTCCGCAAACCAAGGTGTTTGATTTTGAAGGGTTTCATTAATGGCGAAGAGAAAATCATCTGGGAATGAATCATTGATAGGCATGTCATCTTTACTTCCATTATAGCATAGCCGGGACAAGTGGTCCGCCACCGCATTTTCTGCACCCTTCTTATCTCTTATCTCCAAATCGAATTCTTGTAAGAGAAGGATCTATCTAATGCGGCGGGGCTTGGCTTCTTTCTTGGCAAGCAAATATTTAAGTGCGGTATGGTCTGTATAAACAATGACCTTGGAGCCAATCAAATATGAACGGAACATGTCAAGAGCATAAACAATAGCAAGAAGCTCTTTTTCCGTTGTTGCATAGTTAACTTGTGCTTTATCAAGGGTCTTGCTAGAATATTAGATGGCATGCAAAGCTTTATCCTTCCGTTGACCAAGAACCGTGCCAACGGCATAATCGCTTGCGTCACACATCACTTCAAATGGCAATTCCCAATCCGGGAATTTCATGACCGGGGCCGAGATAAGAGCTTCCTTTATCCTAGAAAATGCCTCAACACACTCATTAGTAAAATGGAAAGGGGTATCCTTAAGTAGAAGTTGTGTAAGTGGTTTAGCAATTTTGAAGAAGTCCTTGATGAACCGGCGATAAAGGCCGGCATGACCAAGGAAGCTTCTCACCCCTTTGAGGTTTGAAGGTGGGGGTAATTGCTCAATCACTTCCACCTTTGCTTTATCAACTTGGATACCTTTTTCCGAGATAAGATTACCAAGAACTACCCCTTCATTTAACATGAAGTGGCATTTCTCCCAATTTAAAACAAGACTCACCTCTTCCAACACCAAAGACAAGTTATGCAAGCAAAAATCAAAGTCTTTCCCATACACACTAAAGTCATCCATAAAGACTTCCATTATAGACTCAATGTAATCGAAAAAAATACTCATCATGCATCTTTGGAATGTGGCCAGGGCATTGCAAAGGCCGAAGGGCATTCTCGTATAGGCAAAAGTGCCATAAGGGCATATAAATGTGGTCTTGCATTGGTCAATTGGGTCGATTGGGATTTGGAAAAATCCCGAGTATCCATCTAGATAACAAAAATACTTGTTTGAGGCAAGTCTTTATAGGAGTTGATCAATGAAGGGAAGGGGGAAATGATCCTTTCTTGTTGAGGCATTCAACCTCCTATAATCTATACACATTCTCCATCTCGTCACTACCCTAGTAGGCGCTAGTTCATCTTTATGATTCTTCACTACCGTGGTGCCACATTTCTTTGGCACCACTTGCACGGGGCTAACCCAATCAGAGTAAGAGATTGGGTAGATGATCCTGGCATCAAGTAGTTTCATGACTTCTCCTTTAACTACCTCCTGCAAGGTGGGGTTTAGTGTTCTTTGAGGTTGCCTTCTAGGCTCATGAACATCTTGCATGTGAATTCTATGCATACACAACTCGGGACTAACCCCCTTCAAATCATCTAAGCTATAACCAATAGTTTTCTCATGCTTTCTTAAAACACACAACAATGCATTCAATTGATTATCATCAAGGTGAGCATTTACAATCACGGGGTTGCATTTTGTCTCATCAAGATAAGCATATATCAAGTTATAGGGAAGGGGTTTAAGAGAAGGGGCTTGTACCTCTATCGCCATATCCACCGCACAAGAGGTTTGGATGATAGACTCAAGTCTTAAAAGTTGTTGTTCATCAAGCTCTTCTCCTTCCAAGGTTGCTTCAAGTAAGTCAAATTCAAACCCATGTAGATCCTCCATAACATCCATTGGTTCCAAGGTCAAGATAGCTTCCAAAGGATCTCTCATAAAGAAGCTAGGTGTCACTTCTTCAACAAAGGCATCGATGATATCAATGAAATAGCAAAATTCTCCAAGATTTGGAGCTTTCATGGCACTTTGCAAGTTGAATGTTATCTTTTCATCTCCCACCTCAAGGGTTAGCCTCCCATGTTTTACATCAATCACCGCTTCGGCGGTGTGCAAAAATGGCCTCCCAAGAATAATGGGGATTTGAAAATCCTCCGCCATGTCAAGAACTATGAAGTCCACCGGAATGAAGAACTTTCCGATTTTAACCGGAACATCCTCCAATGCACCCAAGGGTTGCTTTTTAGATCGGTCCGACATTTGAAGTGTGATCTTGGTGCATTTAAGTTCTCCCATGCCAACTTTCTCACAAATGGAATATGGCATCACACCCACACTAGCTCCCAAATCACACAAGGCCTTGTCAATTGTTATGTTGCCTATGGTGCATGGGATATAGAAGCTACCCGGATCTTTCAACTTCGGAGGGGTTGGGCTTTGTAAAAAGGCACTACACTCACAGGTAAATGCTACGGTTTCAACTCCACTCAATGACTTCTTTCTTGTAAGAATGTCTTTTATGAATTTTGCATAGGCGGGAATTTGAGTGATGAGGTCGGTGAATGGAATGGAGACCTCCAAATTCTTGACAATGTCCATGAATTTGCCTAATTGCTTGTCTAGCTTTGTTTTTGCTTGTCTGGAAGGGAAAGGTAGCCTTATCACAATAGGCTCCTCAACCTTCTTGTTATTTGTTACCACTTCATCCTTCTTTTCAATAACAACTTGCTCACTTGAAGAGCACTCTTCCTCCTTGTCATCCAATTCAACAATGTGACACCCTCAAATTTGCGGAAAGAAAAAAAATAATTTAAATAAATAAAAGATGAGAATACGTTTCTAATAGGTTCACTTTAGTGAAAATCGGTACATTTTTAAACCGGAACCTACTATTAAATATATTCATCATAAGAAGGTGTCTTAAATAAAAAGGTTCATAACAAATACGGAAATAATATTATACAATAAAAAGTATCTGAAACGGGAGACATATCTCCCGTATAAATACAGAAATAAAAGAGTGTATAATAATATACAATCCTAAGAACCGAATATAGGTCCAAGGTAAATACTTCGCTCGCTAGCTCGTCAATGTACCCAATGTATGCATCACAAACCTGCCAACCGCATTAAATATAAACACGGAAGCCACAGTCAGTGGGGAGTAACTCCGAGTTCTCCCAGCCACGAAATGTCGAGTTTAATTAAACATGAATAACATAAAAGCAATGTATATGGAAAATACAAAACATTAACATATATGATATGCTTTTCATGTTATGAAACAAATAACTAACATATAACCTAGCATATGAAAGCTATCATGTGAATCCGATAATAAACTATAACACGAGGTAGGGAAGCTGGTATGCTAGCTCAGAGGTTCCGTAACATGGCCATGATACACTCAAACCCTAATCAACACTTAATCATGTGAATCAGTTAACAATGGTAATCCAAACTCTATCAATCTTAGCCGGCTTGCATCTCACCTTCTAAAACTCATAGAATCATACAAACATGAAAGACCAATACTTCTACAAACAGGCATAAGTTCTTCAACAGTCAATAGACGACTTCTGTAACTCGAGGCTATACCACAGTGTAGGAAAACATCCTAGTCCTAGACTGATCAGACCTAGCGACAACAGCTATTCCATTCCCCGTCCCATGACATAACCGTCTATGAGAAACTCTACTAGGCGACCCCCTAAGCAGAGATGGCTAGTACTTAAGCTGGCTCCCTTCCCAAAGCGGAACTCTTAGGATGCCAGGCCCCGACTTGGAGATAAGCCCCCCAGGCCGTGACACAAAAGCTATCAAGCATGAACTATATACTCGTTAAAGATAGTACGGGCCTATCAATGTCATGGTCCAAGATACTCATTTAGAATTAGAATGGTCAAGACGCCATATACTCATAATTCTCTATGGGTACTTAGTCAACACGACACCAACCATATAATAAAACAGTCACGGGAAAAACATCCTATCATGTGACTAATTGCATATAAATCATAATCAAATATCATATCGCCTCATATCTACTAAGGCTAATTCATTAATTAAATACAACCTTACCTGAAGACAAATCCCCGACCCGAGTCCCGCGACGGGTCATCAGTCAAACCGGGGCTGACTAGATCTTAGTTTGACCAAACCTGTTTGGTCAAACGCTAGAAACAGAGTCTTACCACATAGACTTAGACATAAAATCAACATATTCATACATGTTATTTAATTAAAACTTCTAACATGTGAATTATTTAAATCTTACGTAACCCCGTTTGACTAAAAGGATATTAAATTAAACTACGATCTCGTCTTATAATTTCTAACATGTGAGAAATAATAATTTAATGAAAAACCTTTTTAATTAAATATTTTACTTATTAATATTTCTCGCTTGCTAATTATTACAAAACGCGATAAAAATGACGATAACTCAAAACCGTCACAAGTCCCAAAGTGGGACCCACGGGCTGATTGGGCCGGACACACATGGGCCTGGACTGGGCCCCACGGGCCTAGTTTTGGGCTGTTTTGGCTTTTGATCGATTTTACTAAAAACCGTTTCTAATTATTTCCCGCATGCTTAACATAATTAAAACCCGTCAAAACAACAACATAACAATCAAACATCGACCCAACCCAAAGACCAAAACCCGGACCCACCATGGACCAACCCAGACCGGTCTGGACCGGGCCTGAACCGGCCTGAACCGGCTGGTTTGGGTCCGGTTTTCCAGCCATTCTACACGGTTCAACCAACCAAAATTCCAATTAAATTCCAAACTTGTTTTAATTAACAACATCCATTTTTAAACATCCAATTCAACCATCATCATACAAAAATCATTATTATGTACAAATCATAAAAATATGTCAAGAATACTAAACTTGTTATAAATTCATACAACATGATAAAAACAACTACTTATCATGTTACTACCAAAAATCCATAAATAACAACAACATGAACAAAAACTAAAAGTATGAACCAAAAACAAAAGAAACAAAAGCTATGTAACATTTATTCGTCGAGTAACTCGGAATCGTTACCTTAGCTAGCAAAATCAATTAGCACCAAAATAAGAAGTATAAACTAAGAAACCCGTCTTCTAATCTTCCCCTAATATATACGAGTCACCAAACTCGTCTTCAAAATCTTCCCCTTTAAGAAATGACAAGAAAAACATTATTAGAATTAAAACTTGATTTTCCATAATTAAAGTGTTGAAAACGATTTTGACGGAATTGAAAATAAACCGTACTTGAAGATGGAGAGCGAAGAGGAGATTCTAGAAATATAAGTTAGGACGGATTTAATTAAGAAATGAAGGTTTTATGACGATTTTGCTCAAGAACGACGAAGAACGGATGAAGAACGTTCAAGAACGAATGAAGAACGATTAATTTGATCTTAATTTGATTTGTTGTAAAATGAAAAGTTGTTAGTGAGTAATGATGGGTGAGTGAGCCGTGTAATATAGAGAAAAATGACGAGTCGGGTTTTGAAATTGTTGTTACGGAATTGACTCGCGTTTAATAATTATATTACGGTAATCGATTAAATATAATTCGATATTAAGTTAATTAAACTAAATATCTAGATATTATGATATTGTAATCAAAAGTAATGAAAATATCAAGGCCTAAGAGAGGGTGAGAGTGCCGTGTGGTTTTGTGATTATCGGGTCAGTTTTGTAAACGTTTTGCGTAATTTCCGTTGACGGATCGATAAAGTAACAAATATCTAAGATATTTGTATTAGTTTAATCGAAAGAATTAAAATATCTCAAGTGCGTGGAAAACGATGACATGGGCGCGTGACTCATGCCAAAGTCGAGTTTCGAGTTTGTTACGGGATTTACGATGAGTCGGGAATAGTTAAATGATTCCCGAGTTTAAACCGTAAAAGTTATTCTTTAAATTCCGAATAAATTCAAAATAATTATATTAAATTATGATAAATCTTAATAAATCTAAATAAAAATAAATCAAAAATATTATTTTTTTAAATAAAATTTCGGTCTTCAACTTATAAGGCGAGTCGGGAAAAAGTCAACGAAAGTCAAAGTTGACTGAAAGTCAAGAAAAGTCAAAGATGACTTAAAAGTCAAGAAAAGTTTATGACGACTTAAAAGTCAAGAAAAGTCAATGACGACTTTAAAAAGTCAAGAAAAAGTCAAAGACGACTTAAAAGTCAAGAAAAGTCCAAGATGACTAAAAACGGTCTTTTCATGAAATCTCTCAGAAATTCCAAATACGAACGCGGAATTTCAAAATACGACTCGAAACAATAAATGCTATTTTAAAAACTTAAGTCCGCTGAAAAGTGTTAGTAAATATTTTTACTAGAAAAATTGGGTACTTTTCGGGTTGTTACAAACAACCTCGTATTTATTTGGTTCATCATCTACCACTTTGTCTACCTCGCCATTATCAGCTTCAATTGGCATCCTTGGTCCCTCATAACTCTTTCCACACCTCAAATGTATGGCATTGGCGTTTTCATTTCTAGGTGGGTTACCTTGAGGAGGTAATTGACCTTTTCCCCTAGAGGAACTCCCCGAGGCTATTTGGGTCACTTGAGTTTCAAGCATTATGTTGTGCGCAAGGATGTTATTGATGATAATATCTTTGGCTAGGTTGTCTTTTTGCAATTGGATGATCGCTTTTTGAATGTCCAAGTTTGGATCTCCAACTTGTGGTTGCATGGGAGGTTGATTTTGTGGTGGTGGGTTGTATTGATTTTGGTTGTATTGTGGCTGATTGTAGGAAGGTTGGTTTTGATTGTAGGAAGGTTAATTTTGATTGTATTGTGGTCTTTGAAAGTTTTGTTGATTGTTTCTCAAAGGTGTAGCAACATATGGTTGTGGTTGAGGGTTTTGGACATTTTGGCTTTTATATGAGAGATTTGGGTGGTTCTTTGTGTTCTCATTGTAAAAGTTGGGGTAGGGATTTCCTTGCCTATAAGATTGAAAGGCATTCACTTGTTCCACGGATCCTCTACAATCTTGAGAATCATGACCAAATGTCCCACAACATTCACACACCCCTTGAGGTAAGCTTGGTGTCATCACCATGGCATTCACTTGTTGCATAGGTTGTTGAGAAGATGATCTTTGAGCTTGTTGGAATAGAGCCGTTTGTTGGTCCATTTTGAGGTTCATTTCTTCCATATAAGAGCTAAGTTGATCTCCAAAGTCGGCGCCTATTTGGGTCACGGAGCTCACCTCATGCTTTCCCCTAGGAGTTTGCCTTGACCTACTAAATTGTGAGTTATGGGCCGCCATCTCCTCTATTTGTGCCCAAGTTTCAGCGTCATCTACTTCCGTGAACCATCCATTTGATCCCATATTCAAGATTGCTCTAGCATCTTCATAAAGTCCATTCCAAAAATATTTCACTAAGAACCACTCACTCAAACCATGGTGAGGGCAAGACCGAGTGATCTCCTTGAATCGGTCCCAAGCATCATAGAGTGACTCTTCATCCCTTTGCTTGAAGCAGGTTATCTTAGCTCTCAATATATTTGTCTTCTCTGGTGGATAGAACTTTTGATAAAAAGCTTGAGCTAGCTTCTTCCATGAGTCAATACCTAGAGAAACCTTGTCAAGACTCTTCAACCATCGTTTTGCCGCTCCAATAAGAGAGAAAGGGAACAAGAGCCATCGAATTTGGTCTTGAGTCACTCCCGTTTAAGAAACGGCATCATAATAATCACAAAAAGTCTCCATGTGTAGATGAGGGTCCTCACTTGGCATACCTCCAAATTGGTTCCTCTCCACCAATTGGATAAAAGCGGTTTTGGCAATGAAATTTCCAGTTAAATTTTGTGGTACGGGGGTAGTGTTTGGAAGATTATCTTTCGTGGGAATAGAGTGAGATGAGAATTTAGGCATTCTTGGGAGGTTGAGTGGTTGGATGGGAAATGGGACGGTTGGTGGGATTCCAAAAGGATTCACAAATTCCGTGATCGGCACAACACCCTCCCAATTCTCTACCCTTGGATGCTCAATTTCTACCTCATTACTTTCCCGGATTTCCCTTTCTTCACTCAAAGGTAAAGGCTCCTCCGTTGTAATAGTCGGATTCGAAGAAGAGCTTCTATCTACGGTTTTGAAGATCTTGCGAAGTCTCCTAAAGGTCATTTCGATCTCGGGATCGATTGGAGGTTGATCCTTTAGGGGAGCTCGCCAGGGCATACAAGAAAACTAAATGTAAACGGTGATAATGCCTTGAGAAACTAGGTTTCTCAAGACAAGAGGCAATACACTAAAGTAAACTAAAAACAATCAAATTAAACATACAGCGTCCCTGGAAACGGCGTCATTTTTATGTAAGTATAAGCGGTGTGGTAAGAGTGTCGATCTCAGGGACGGTTGGTGTCTAAAATCGATCTAATAGTCTACTAAGTCTCTTGCAAAGTCACAATGTAATTTGAGTTTGGATTTGTTGACTAAACTAAATAACAATAAATAAAGGCAAATAACAACAACAAACAAAGTCTAAAACGTGAAAGATTGGATTTTTATCGAATAAGAGAGAAAACTAGGGCGAGTGGGTTCCTATGGGTGGTAAAGTCGGGTGAAAAAGGCGGGTTTAATAGTTTAAGGGTCATCTAGTCTAGGAAAGTGAATTGAGGCTTTTGATCTTACAATTCCCCCTCAAACCGACTCTAACTAGCTATCGGGTCACTAGATACGGTTTGCCAAACTAGCGGTTCTACAAAAAACTACGACTTTCGATCTTATGGTATTCGAAACGAGCGAGAGAATCATGCAAACTCGCGTAGGCATTTATTTCATCAAGCATGTTATAAGCATAGGATGGAGACAAGACAATAATCAACTATTAACCCCAACAAAAATACATTAACTCATACTAAAACCCATAATCCCCCACATAACCCTAGCAAGATTACTACTCACTCATATTCAAACGAAACTCAATATTAACTAAGGATTGCAAAAGGGAATCAACAACAATGAACATCTTCTAATTAACAATGAATAGATAACAAGGATTGAAATGAAAACTTAATTAAAGGCAAGATTAAGTAAATAAATTATACCAACTTAGAAAAAGATGAGAATTTTGATATAATAACCAAGATTTTGTCACAAATCTTTGAACACAAACCAAGTTCCAACACTAAACCAAGTCTCAATTGCTAATTAACCAACTAATAAGCTTAATTATGAAAGATTAATTGAATATTAAATACTAATTCTATGAGAGTTTCAGATCTAGGGTTTCGTGCCCTCTAATTACACAAGAGAGCCTATTTATAAGTTTACAAAATGGAGGAAAGATTGGCTTCGAAAGACTTCATGGGCTGGCAAGGTCACGACCGTGAAAGGTGTTTCACGGTCGTGAAAGCTGTCTCACGACCGTGAAACTGCAAGTCACGGTCGTGAGATATGTGGCAGGGGCAGGTCCTTCTTTCATAATCAAGTCACGACCATGAAACGAGTTTCACGATCGTGACAAACCTTTCACGACCGTGAAATGCATTTCACGGCCTTGAGCTGAATAGCTCGAAAATCCACTTTCTTGGAAAGGCATCTCACGACCGTGAGATACCTTTCACGCCCGTGAAGTGCTTCTTTTCCTTTTTTCCTGGCTTGACTTAGTTTCTTCCTCCTCGGTTTTGCTTGCCTTGACTCGGGAGGGCTTTGGCGCATCGAGTAGGGCCCCCAAGGGTATGTGGGGCCCCTAAGGTGTGTCGTGGGTCCTCCGAGTGACCCACCTTCTTCTTTGTCGATCAAAATTAGGTAGAAATCGCCGAAAGTGGCGGTTTACCTACAAAAACACGATGAAAGCGAGAAATATGCTAGAAAAAGGTAAAACACGTAGAAACGCTCTTAGGGAGCGTTAAAGGCAGACAAAATGAGACGAAAAGGGGTGGAAAATGAGAGTGAAATGACACTATATCAAATATTTTGTAATAGGTTTACTTATTTCTAAAGGTTATTAAGTAGTAACCATATAATTTAAATTAGGATAATATATCGTCTTAGGTTTGTATATATACACTTATGATTATTGAATAATACTCAAGCATTACAATCTTACATTTTCCTCCTTCTAGATCCTTACAATTGAAGAAAGCCATCAGCAACATTGAGCAACGTGACGATGAGACTCTATGTGAGTTCTTTGAGTGGTTGCAACAACTTTGAGCTAGTTTCCAATACACGGGCTACTCTAATCAAGACTTGGTTTATACTTTTAATCTGTACGTGGTGGGCTTAACCAAGAAGATAACCGCATGCTTCATTCTACTTGTGGAGGGAGAATAAAATTATAAACACATATAAGGTTTGAGAGATCATTACAAAGATAGCTGAGAGCTCTAGGAAATTTAAGAGAATGCCTTTTTAGAACGGGTTAGTGAGGTAGATGTTATTCCGTACCTAGAGAGATAAAGTTGGCGGGATAGCTGTGGTAGTTCGAGATTGCTTGCGGGGAAGCAATCGGCTATGATTTGTGGGATTTACACCGAGGAACATCTGAGTATTGGGAATATTACCTAAGTCAAGTCGAGTTTCCGTCTTGCTAGACTTTCTTAATTACTACACTTCCTAATTATGTTTCTTATATTATTCAGGAAAACTATTATTATTATAATATTATATTTCCTTAACTAGATTAGGAAACTAATACTCTTGTATTAGTATAAATAGACATATTGTATCTCATAATTATTATGCAATTTCTCAATAAAACTTATCTTTCCAATATGGTATCAGAGCCTTGTGCTCTTGATAGAGGGTAACGCCCCGGAGTAGATCCTTAGGCCGGAAGTTAAAACACCCACCCAAAACCCGACTTTGTTCGGACTCTATCCAAAACCCGACTTTGTTCGGCTTTATCCACAACTCTCCTTCCGCTGCCACCACCTTGGGAATTGCATCAAACCAAGTATTATGTTTATGGCCACAACCCTTTCGGCCACCACAACGTTTAAACAAACTCACTACTATAATTATGGCTACAACCCTTCGAGCCATCAACACAATATGGCCACAACCCTTTCGGCCACAACAAAGTTTAAACAAACTCACCACTATAATTATGGCTACAACCCTTCGAGCCATCAACACAGCATGGCCACAATCCTTTCGGCCGCCAAACCTAGCCTTAATACTATCATCAACTTTGACCACCACTCATTCGGTCACCCACCAAAATATATTGGCGAGCTCAGCACAACGCTACCAAGCGCATCATCATTCTAACTACCACCTTGGCGTCACTCATCTTGTCCAAGACCGCACTTGCTCTCCGATCGTCCGTCTTGCGGGAGCGTATTGAAGATATTACCTAGCCTTGCTAGACTTTCCTGAATACTACACTTCCTAATTATGTTTCTTATATTATTTAGGAATATTATTATTATTATTATAATATTGTATTTCCTTAACTAGATTAGGAAACATAGAACATTATTATTAGTATAAATAGACATCTTGTATCTCATTATTATTATGCAATTTCTCAATAAAACCTATCTTTCCAATACTGAGTGAGTTATGTCCTTATATGAGAGAACCTGGGCGACAGAAGGAAATGGTTTATGGAATACTGGTTCGAATAACAAAAGAGATTCATATTCAAACACTTATAACGTAGGATGGAGAGCTCACCATAACTTTCATTTGCGAAATTTTCAAGCTAGTTCATCGCTTGGTCCTCTTAGAGGTCAAATTACCCCCGACCACAAAGGGCAATCGTCCTCATTCCCTAAAGCACCACCACAAGCCACATCGAGTTCCTCTGCGTCTATTGAGAACATGATTCAGACTTTCACAATAAGTGTTACTCGAGATAGGGCGGAAACAAAGCAAAGTATTATATCAAAAACCTTGCGAATCAAATTGGCCAGCAAGCCACAAACTTAAACCGATTGGAAGCTCGGGGTTCTGGAGCTTTACCATCTTAAAAGGTCCCAAGCCCGATTGAGAACGTGAGTGTCGTATCGTTGAGGAATAGGACTATAATAGGCAATTGGTTTCGGCCAAAAGCTAAGACTAAAATGGTGGTTATCCAAGAGAATATGAGGACCTATGGGTTGAACATCGCAAGCTGCTTAGTGACTAAGGGAAAGAAGATGCACTGCGAAACCATCTATGCCTATATAGGAGCCACTAAGGATGAGCAAAACTGTATATCCAGTACGGTTTTTAAAACCGTATCGGATATCCGGTTTCAAAAATCTCAATTCTGAGTATCCTTTTCCGATACGGATTTTCCGTTATCCGGAAACCGTATATCCAGCTTTTTCATATATCCGGAAACCGTATATCCGGTATCCGGTTTTCCATCCATTTTATGTAAAATTTTATGTCTTATTTTTATTTTTTTGTGATTTATAATTTTTCTTAATAAGTTAAAAGAGAATCACATATTATAAGAATAAATAACTTTAAAATGTATAAAAGTAATAATATTGAGTCACGGATATACTCGACGTTTAGTGGTTTTATGATTTTATTTTTATATTAAAAATAGTAACCGTATCGGAAACTGTATATCCGATTTCAAATTTTGCCAATATGTATGTGATACGGTTTTTTATAAACCGTATCGTATATACGAAAATTCGTATTGGATATGGATACGTATAATTGAAACCGTATAACGTATCGAATACGCATAATAAAACGATATCATATATTTTTGCTCAGCCTTAGGAGCCAGTACCACCATTTTCCAAGGCTTTGAAGGACATACGGGGTAAGGAGGAGAAAAAGGATTATACATCGGAGGTACTACCTCAGAGTAGTATGATTTTGAGTTTTTGTGCATTTTTTTCGAGCTTTTTAAAGTTTATAAATTAAATTTTATATCTTATATATGATGTTTTTTTAGTGTTATTGTAATTTTTTTGAGCTTAATATTTAAATTAATAAACTCAAAAAATTTTATAGTAAAACTATACTATAATCAAAATATTTATTGTAAAGCTCAAAAACTATATTTTATGTGGTAGTAGCTCAGAGGTACAATCCACTTACTGAGTAAGGAGCATGACAAGGTTAAGAAAACCTTTCGTAAATGCGAGTTAGGTAAATATGTTTCTACTTGACTTGCTTAAGAGTGTTTCTAGGTGTTGTAAGTCTTAAAAGAATTTTGTATAATAAAAAAAATCAAAAGGAACGGAGTTCGAGTTGGATTGAAGGGAGTATTGTATTTCAATGAAATCTTTTGCTATAGTATGAGGTGGAGAAAATTCGAACCTCATTAAAGATAACACAAATTCTCATTTGTGACGGGTCGACCCGTCGCAAACTTGTGACGGGGCGACCCGTCGCAAGCTTGCGACGGGTCAAGTCCCCCTCACAAAGAGCAAGTGGGTGGCAAATGGATCCCCGACTTGCCTTGCCATTTGCTCTTTGTGAGGGTTTTCGACCCGTCGCAAGCTTGCGACGGATCGCCCTATCACAAGCAAGACTTAGAGTAAAGATAAATACTCCACGATTAAATCATCGAATTTCTAATTTGTAAATAAAATTAACATCCAAATAGGTAATTGTTCAGTAGTTGGAAAAATAGAAAAGTCCAATCTTGAATGATGTAGAATGTAGAAGCAAGCATCAACGGCCCTATCTACAAACTCATTGTCAAGAAACTATATGGTCATTAAAATAAACATGCAGATTCCATCATGAAAGCCATACTCTACCTAATATATATGGCTTATATGGCTCGTATTTCATACAAATTGACTCAATATAAAAAAATGAAAATCACTCTTCGAGATACCAACAGAGGAAATACGGTACTTCTTTGAGCTCAAATGTCATCCAAACTCTAAATTTCGGTACATTACTTTTAATTTTGGAGTACGTTTTTTTACTCATTTTATTACTTTTACACCAAATTTTTCATTTGCTACCCTTTACAAAAAAAAAAAACTCATTGAACCTAATTTCCCCTACCTCCTCTCTACCTTCTCTCTACACTTTAACCTTTTTCAAATTACATTAAAAAAAATTTCAACTATGAACAATTATTAAATGACGTACAGGTATTAAATTTACTACTTTTTATATTTTAATTTCCTTATTGCATACTTTTTAATTTAATTAGGGTTTTTTTCTTTTTTTGGGTTTTTCTACATGGTACCCCTGTATTTTTCCGAATTCTACATGTTACCCCTCATTTTTTCAAAATCTACATGATACCCCTAAAGTTAATGAAAACCTCTCAAAATACCCACAATGCACTAATCTGTCTGTTTTGAACGTTTATATTATGCACTTTTCATTGATCTTTTGACAATAATTTTGCATGTCGTTATCTTAAATATCCTTTAGACAATCATAAACATATTTTCTTTGTAAAAATTAACCGTTTTAAAACTCGATTTTTAGTAGTTTACCAAGTATAGGGGTACCAGTGATAATTTTAAAAACTAAGGGGTACCACGTAGAATTCGAAAAAACACAGGGGTACCATGTAGAAAAACCCTATTTTTTTTTTTGATAATATGTTAGTTGGGTGAAGGGGCTGACGTAGTGGTGGGAAGCGTAGTAGTGCTCGACGACGAGGCAGCAGGCGTAGAAGTGACCGGCGACGGGGCGGCAGGCGTAGTAGGGTTGATTATTTTTGTACAATGTATTACAATTCATTTGCTTAGTATATTGTACTGTATTCCAATTCATGTGTTTAGTACAAGGGTGATTATTTTTGTCAATGTATTGTATTCCAATTGTTTTTTTTTCTATATCTTAATTTGTATTTTTTTTTTCTATACTAGTCTTAAACCCGTGCAAATTTGCACGAAATTATTATTTAAAATAAAACTTAATATTTATTCTTTGGTTAAAATCATATCTAATATTTTAATCTATATCATAACTTTACTTTTTATCAGTAAATTGAATCAACAAAACTGAACGAAATCAACACTAAAATGAGTTATGGTTCAATCTAAACGTGAAATGAGTATAAGGCTATACCCGATGACAACCCCCATATTTAGGGTCAAAATATGCCCGACCTGTGACCCGGCCCAACCCGTTCACACAAACCCGAATTTTCCTAACCCAAAAATACTCGACCTGTCTAACCACCCTTTTGAGTTCGCAGCATATGTGAGGAAATTTTATAAAAAATCTCTACTTCACTATGATCACAAACTTTTGTTTAAGACAGGAGTATGTGTCCAGTGTCCTTTGCTTCAAATGGAGAAAATAGCTTATATGTGACAAAAACAAAATGTCTACGTATTATCAAAAATCTTGTCTAATCTAACCGGTAAAAAGATAATATTATTTTAATATTCTAATTACATATCTATTTGTAGTTCGTATGATTTGATTTGATTTGACTTGCGAGTCAGATTGAAAATGGAAAAATAAATGATTCACTAACTAATCATGCAAATACGGAATGTAATAGAAATAATATCATCTTTTGTAATATAAGACTGTCTTATTGTAAAATAAATTCAAATACAAACATAAACATTAGTCCATACGCCCGTAATATCAATGGTCATTCCTATGTTTAGTCTAAACTCTAAATAAACATAATTTTCTTTCGTATTGCTTGACATTCCACAACGCATTAATGCATTACTACCCAGTACACATCTATTTACTCTCTCACTCCTTGGTTATCTCCATCTCTTATATGAAAATGGATCCATATATATTTCAATCTCACTCTAACCTTTTTTATTCCAAATAAATTTACAATCAGCCGATTTAATCAAAATTTAATCATAACTATTGAGAAATAATGGACCTCTAAAGTATCCTTACTCCTCTTTATAGTATGTGTTTGGTAAGCATGTTATCATTTAATGGTTTTTCGAGTCTGATTTTTTACTTCAAATTTGAATTATTTTGTTTATTTTTTAAATTTTTATTTCCGTAATTTTTGGCTACATAAAAAAATGATGCAGTCTTTTTAGTATAATATTTGGATGTCAAATAAGTTTTGACCCTATATTTTCACATTCAGTTAATGTTTCCATTAACTTTATTGCCACCCCACTTTGAATGATTTCCAACACGGATTGTGAGATTGTCAATTTCATATTTTGTTAATTGTAATCATTTGTATTTTTTGTATATATTTTTTTTGAATCTAATTTCATAATTTAGATTTATTTTGTATTTATTTTCAAAAAAAATGAAATTAATTTCAAGTTTTGTTGACCCTTGTTTTTATATATATTTTTTTGGATTTTGGATTATTATAATATAAGTCGCAAAATCATATTATATAATAGGTCATCATATTCTATAATCATATTATATACTTTTTAGGTACTGAAAGTAGGATAGTTAATGTAGGTATGAGAAGGAGTAATTAAATGTTGTGGAAAAAGTGTGGGTCCCATTTGCTAAAAAAAGGGAAAAAAGTTGAGGTTTTTTCAGTCAATAGGAAGGCTGAAAAAAAACTTAGCTTTTATATGTAGTAGTTTTAAACTCGTGCAAACAATGCATGTGTCATAATAATTAATAACATGCGCTCTTATCGATACAGAAGCATATAAAGAAGCGTGATAAAATATTCTATGACGTAATATAAATAAGCTTGTAGTTGATATTCGATATACGTATGATTTAAGTTACTACTCCGTATTCACTAACATATAAAGTATGTTACAAAGTATGATAATGAAATTAATTTACATGTTAAATACCATTTACGACAACAAACATAATTAAGATGAAAATGGATATAATTTTAATAGAGTAATTATACAATAATAAAACAATTAACCCAATTATATTGACACTTAGATACATGACCCGTTTAAATTACCTATACATGCATTGGACCGACTATATACAATCAGCCCATTTATATAACATATAAAAACTCTCATTTTTCAATCAATCCATTTATATATGACTCGTTTAATGTGTGTCATGCAACTGTGCAATGTGTCATGCAACTTTGCAAGTCCATTTCATTTTACAGCCTCAATTAAAACTTCCATGAGGTAAACACGTCAACCCCAGTTGCCTTGTTAGTAATTGCTACACACATATATCTTTCTCTATATCTCAAATATTTCATGTCGGTCTTTTATATAACCTGTGATCTTTTGTTTTGGACTCTATATTTTCTTCATCTAATATATACTCTATAATATATCAACTATACTATTTTGATTTCTTTCAAAGAAATTATGATGTCATGGAATTCGTTTATGCATTTATAATGATGAACTTATGCGGGTATATGCTAAATCCTTGTTCTTTCACTTTGAATTCGTTTATGTGATTTGTTTTTAAATTCTATTCAATTTTGTTACATGCATCGTAAATTTGATGATTAATTATTTTATAAAAATTAGCGAATATCATATCTAATATTTTTTAATTATATTTTAATAAAATTATGAAATTTATGTATGATATAAGATGATGTTCATAATTGTAATTCTGTTACTTTTTATGATATAAAATATAAAATACTTTTACCATATTGTAATTGTTAAATGATAGGATATTTGCAGTCTTGTAAATCAAGTATGATTTTCATCTTATTGCTTTTATTATTATTATTTTGTCAGTCGAGTTCTCTAAATATTAATTTTCTACTAATTTTTATCATTAAGTTTGTGATTATGATTATGGTTATAATTTTGATATTTTATTTTGCAAGATCTTTTTCTATGGAATGACATTTTAGGTCGATTCCTACTGGTTGGAATATAAATTTTTATTGATTTTTTGTAATTATTTAATTTATAATTTTTTAAAAAATTATTTAACATATGTATAACGTGTATCGATTTTTTTTTCATTTAATATACGTGCATTTTAATTTTTAATATATGAATATGAATGTATGTACATTTTAACATGTGAAATGGTGTACCAATTGTGAAATGAGGAATGGAAAATAAAAAGACCCTAAAAAGAGTAACCCACGTTTTTTTTCATTGAATTGTCAATTTGTTTCTATAAATTGAGGAGCCAATAGGAGCTCTCCAATTGTTTCCTCTTTTATATATAGTAGATATCGATGATGAATGGTTTGTAATACCATTCTGAGATTTTTTTTTGTTCTACGATAGTATGGATTTGCGTAGTTTCGACTCTTGGCAGCTAACTATATTGTCGCTAACACTACATGTGGTATGGTGACATTTAGTTATCTTTACCGAGTCTTCTTCGAATCTCGATGATGAGCGGTTATAGTTTCGTCTGAGAGATTTTTTATTTAGTTGCAAGAGTATTGTAATTTTATTATTAATTTTATTATTTGGACTTTGTTTTGCATGAAATTGTTAGTTTTTAACTTTTATTTTTAATTTTTTATTAAGTTTTATATATATTAGACTTTGTTATTGCTAGAATATTGTAATTTCATAATTTTAAGAAAACATAATCATCCTAAAAATCATGGAATATGAAAATAATATGAAAATATGCTTATAACATTATAAAATTATGGAATTTGTAATAATGTAAATAATTATGTAATTTATAATATGTAAATAATTTAAATTTGAGGTGTTAAGATTGAGGAGAGAGTAAATAAATCAGAAGTATTAAGAGTGAGCAGAGAGAGTAATTAATCTTTTGCTTTAGATGTGGGTCCCGCTTTTCCTTAATATATGCAGCCAATCAGAAACACCGAAATGTTTTTTCTTTAGTATATAGTAGATTTTAATTCCTTTGTTTAGTACATGGTTAATTTATTCGGAAAATTCACATGTTACCCTCGAAGTTTGTCATTTTGCACGAAATACCCAAAATTTTGATCTAGAAAACTTTAAGAGGTCATAACTCGGATATACGACATCAGAAAGTGACGATTTTTTTTCAAATCGATCGTCTTCTAAGTACTACGATTTGAAAAAAAATTGTCGACTTCGGAATTCGTAACCAAGAGATATGCTCGCTCAAAGTTTGTTCGGTCAAAAAAACTTTGACATGCAATCACTCCTAGCTACGGGATCCAAATACAATAAAAAAAATTTCAAATCGTAGTTCTATCGGAAAGATGATCGATTTGAAAAAATAAATCGTCACTTTATGATCTCGTAAACACGAGTTATGACCTCTTAAAGTTTTCTAAATCAAAATTTTGGGTAATTCGTGCAAAATGGCAAACCTCGGGGGTACCATGTGAATTTTCCGTAATTTATTTTCTATCAAATTTTTGATGAATGAATTGATGAATGAATGAAAGTTTTGACATTAAAGAAAAAGTATTATAAAGAGGTTAGAGGGGGAAATGAGATGGGAATTGAGAGGGGTATAATTGTCAATAGTGTACTAAGATGAGTAAAATATGTACTGCGAAAATTAGGACCCATTATTATTTAACCCACAATTATTTTCGAACGACATTTCATTATCTTATTTTTAAACTAAAAAATTTCATTGAATCAATCTTAGCCTAATGATTAAAATCAATTGCTTAGACAAGGTCGCCTATGTGATAGGCCCCGACTTAATCCGATTAAAGGTCAATAACTTCATATTATTAAATTACTCGGTAAATATTAGATGCGAAAGCGTACCTTAATTTATGACGAAATGTTGGGATGAGCCGCCTGAAAGGACTGTCTTCATGATTAGGTCTTCTAGTAGACACACATACCGTATGGATCTCTCTACTGATGGGAGACAGATGAGATTAGGACATTGGGTGCTATCAGGGACCATAATCCAACCGACTATATATAGTCTACTCAGTCTAATGCGTCAGTCATGCATTAGAAAACCTAATGGGTATCTACACTAGTAAATAGTCCGGCCCATACCTTTTAGGACCTAAATAAGCCCGTATTTTATACACCGTAGTGGATCAGTTTGTGCTTGGGCTTAACTTAATAGATAGCGGATAAATACAATTATTACCGAATTAATAATTTGTCCACATATATTATTGTATTAGGCACATAAATTATACTTATAGAAGTATAATAGCATTGTACAATATATCAAATCTAAGGATTTATTACGAGGCACTAACTTTTACAATGCTCAACTTGTGGAACACTCCTTTATTTTTATTTTTTGAAAATTCACACCTTTTAAATCTAATATTTTGCAGAACACTGCCCAAAGTGGGTTTCAGTCAAAAAATGTCACTTTTCGGCAACTGACCTATGTTGGAAGGGAAAATTTAAGAGACTTGTATATAATCTAGAGGCGGCCACGGGGTCGGCTTCAGGATAACCTGGGGATGGGCATGTTTTAACCAACTCGACCCTAAACCGACCCTTTATTTGGGACTGCGGGTGGGGAGGGCTTGATCCGATTTTTTCTTAATTTTCTAACTCATACTTACGTTCCTTTAAACTCATAGACTTTAGTCGAGCCGGGTCAAGGTCCAAGAAAATTGACCTGGTTTGTCATTTGACCCTTGGACCGGTCGGCCCGGCTAGCCTGCCCCAGCCCCAAGGGCCGATTCAGGGTCGATTTGGGTGAATCCTGCCCACCTTCGAGTCGGCCAGACCATGCCCTTTAGCCACCTCTAGATTATGTACAACTCTCTTAAATTCCCATTCCTAACATAGGTCATGTGTGGGAAAGTTGACTTTTATGCTGAAAACTCACTTTGGGTAGCATTTCGCAAAAACAAAAAAGATTTAAAAGGTGTGAGTTTGCAAGAAACAAGGTAGTGTTTCGCAACTTATCCCAAATCTAAATGATCTTATGTTTATTGTTTCGAAGGGCTTTAAAAATCTAAGTTACAACTATACATTTTGACATTAATATTGAAATTTACCCGAGCATATATATTGTTTCCGAGTTAGATTTTATTTTTTTGAACTTAATGTAAATGTGAAGAAGTTTATAAACTTTATATCAAAAGTCATAAACTCTCTACAAAAACACTATAATAAAACTCATGAGTTATAGATTTACCGCTGCTTGTATGATTTATGAACTTAAGACAAAGTTTAATCCCCTAAATTTTGAACATCAATTCTTAAAAAACCTTTTAAACTTCGTAAATAACAACCAGAATATAAACTAAGTTAAGTTCAATTTTTAAATAAAAAATTAAAGGACCATATCACCAGTTGTATAGGAGCATTACACAACTCTGCCAAATTTTTTGAACTTGGGTTTTTTTTAACATTTAAAAAATTTTGGAATAAATTTTAATTTTTTGACATCAAAACTAATATCTAACTGAGTTTATATGTATTTTTTATGAGTTCATTATAATGTTTGGAACTCAATATTTATGTAAAGGAGCTAAAATTGGTTAACCGAAGTCGTATGCTCCCAAATATAGATAATAAAGTTTTATTACTTTTAACAATATAGTTGAGGTGAGTCGGTGTCGAATTCACTGGGAAGGTGATGTAAGTAATTGTGTAATAATATAGAGTACAATTAATAAGAAAAACGGGGTTTATATTGACAACTTTACTAGTGGCTAATTAAACTAAACAATAAGTAGATAAGAGTAATTCAGATGATTAAAACTCATGAACTATAGATTTACCACTGCTTGTATAATTTATGAACTCGTTATTAGTTCTTAAGACAGAGTTTAAGCCTCTAAAATTGGAACATTCAATTTTAAAAACCTTTTAAACTTGGTAAATTGCCGTCATACTATAAACTAAGTTAAGTTCGCTTTTTAAATAAAAAAAGAAAAGAATTATATCACCCGTTGTAAAAGAGCGTCATACAATTATGTCAAATCTAATTGAACTTATGATTTTTTTTTTCTTGAAAAATTTTTAAAAAAAATTGATTAAATCTTCATTTTTTTTACAACAAAACTAAAATAAAATTGAGTTTGTTGTATTGTTTATGAGTTCATTAATATTTTGAGCTCAATATTTATGTAAAGGAGCTCATATACATTACAATAAAAATCATGGGACATTATATTTAAACTCAAATACTTCGTATCTTTTTTATAAAGCTCAAAACGATACCACAAGTCTAATTTAATACTCCCTCATATTCTCAATAACATTGTCCATTTCTATTTTCGTCTATTCACAATATTTTCCCTATTTCCTCTTTTGGTAAATGTTTGTGTGGTCCAAATTTAATTGTATGGTGGGGTGGGGTAGTGTATTTGTGTGGTCCAAATTTAATTATATGGTGAGGTATTGTGTTTACTTAATTTTTGTGTTAAAGTAAAAGGAGAAGGTTATTGAGAATATGAGGGAGTACTATATATATAAACCGGAAACCAAGGGGCAGTAATTGAAACATATAATAATTCATATACTACATAGTTTGGATTATAAATATGATAAATGTTCAGCATATCAATATAACTAGTTTTGATGTCCGTCCCGGCCGGGCTACCTCAACTTGCTATTTAAATTATATTTTATATGAAATATAATTATGTTAGATTTGTCTAACTCGTGTATTTACATTTATAATATACTCCATCTGTCTCAAACATTTGTTTGTCTTTGATTATAATACTCCTCATAAAGAATAAAAAAGACAAATAAATGATTCGGACAAAGGGATTACTATCTTATGACATGTATCTTGACATCTTATGTTATTATTTTCAAACATTCGGACGGGTTATTATTTTCATGACATCTCATATTAATACTATTACGTTTACTACTCCCGTGGTAACTATCGTTTATTCGACTAAGTGTGATATTTTCGTAGTTAAATACATTATGATGACAATATATTTTTGATCGGGTAGCTAAATTCTTATACTTTTTCTCCATTGTTACTACTGTTACTTTCACTGTATTCGTCGTTACTACTGTTACTTTTAAAACTCACGCCATCATTTTTGTTACTTTCACTAATGCCGCATTCAATACTATTAATTTCACTACACCAAATCCTGCTACTATTACTTTCACTACTTTCGCGATTATTTAATTATTTTCATTACTAATAGAATTACTTTTGTCAATCACACAATTTTATCAGACTTATATATTTAAAGAAATATATTACATATTTGCATTAAATCATTTTGTTAGTTCATTTTATCAAATTTAATTTCTATAACGGTTGAACATCTAATTTTTTAGACTTATATATAAAAATAAATATTAAATATTAGGTTAAAATGTCACTTAAGTTTTTGTTATTTTACTCTAATAATCAAGTAAAACTATATAGAAATATGAAATATTGTATATATCTAGAATCTTGATTTATTCACTTAATTAAAGTTTTCAAAACCTACGCTACTTATATTATATTTATCATATATGTTTAACAACTGACATCTTTATACAACTAAACTATATAGTATATGAATTTTTATGTATTTAATTATGTAAGAAATTATACTAGGTAAATAAATGAAATTTGCAATAGATACAATATTCCATAGTTTTTTACATTTATTTATACTTTAGCTAAAATATAATAGTGGGCACTTTTAAATATCTTTTTCATCAAATATTTAATATTTATTTAAATACATACGTCTAATAGTTAGTAAAAGTAAAAATAATGGTCGGGGTAGTGAAAATAATAGTCGTAGCAACTGAAGTAGTAAAATTAATATTATTAAATGCGGGAGTGGTGAAAATAACAATAATGACGGCGGGGATAGTTAAAATAACAATAGTCACAACGAATGTAATGACAGTTGTAGTAATAATAACGGGAGAAAGTATGAACAGTTAGCTAACCAATCGATTTAAGATATATTTTATTTAATTAAATATATAAGGTTAATAAAATTAACGAGAATAATGAATTTAACAGCAAAAATAGTAAGAGTAGTGAAAGAAATGATAGTAACCGCAACAGTACTGAAACTAATATTATTAACATGGGATATTATGAAAGTAATAATAATAATATTTTTCTCTTCGTACTTGCTCCCCTGGAGTCTTTGGGTCTGTCCATCTTCGCTTTGATGCAGCACTTCGTTCTAGCTTGGAACGTAGAGTCACCGCGTCTGGGCCTGGTTTTGGGGTTGGAAGCGGCGCCTTGCCACTTTCCCTTTTCATTTGGGTGGCCTTGGTGTTTATGCTGCGGGGGATGTTTTACACTATGCTTTTCTGGCTTCCCGTTTGTTGTCTGCAGTTTTGCAGGCTACGCTCCTGCGGCCTTCTGGTATTGTATGTGCTGGTCCTACTTTTGACGATGCCTTGCGGGTATTTTCGGAAACTACAGGTTCTGATTTTTTACGTGATCTGAGTGAAATCGCTGCCCCTAAACTTATGAAGAAATTGGCAGATATATATTTCGCGACGGTTGCTGCTTCTTCAAAATCTGTTTTCTCTTTGACACCGCGTCAGCTTGCGTTGTGGAAGTCTCAGCAGGGTGCCCACTCATCTGATTGGTTGCGTGCGTTTCCTATCTCTGGGTTGGGTACTTGGGTCAGACTATGAACAGGAGGACTTACCGTTGTGTGCTGGGGTATCGACTGGGTGTTCCGTTATTTGCGGTAACTAGGCCTTGTCCTGCTTGCTCTCGGGTTTTTTTTCTGATGATGTATATGGGGACCACGATGTTTCTTGTACTGGTACTGTGGGGGTTAAGTATCGGCATAACCTCGTTCGTGACACCTTATTTGACATTTGTTATAGATCTGGTATTTCTGCGGGTAAGGAGGTTGATATCGGTTTGGTTAACGGGCACGACAGATCTCTTCGTCCTGCGGAATTGCTTCTATATTCCTGGGACAGAAGGCGTGATGTGTGTGTTGATTTGACAGGGTCATCCCCCTTGACTCAGACTGGGCTGTCCGATTTTGTGCCGGGACGGGTTGTCGCCGATGCTGCTCAACGCAAATGTGCTAAGTATGAGGATTTTTGCGCGGCTGCTGGCTATGGTTTCCTACCCTTTTCTTTCTCTTCGCTTGGGGAGCTGGGCTCGGATGCTGTTGACTTGCTCAAGCGGATCCAGAAATTTTCGGTATCTCAGGATGATGGGGCTCGGGTGGCCGCCTAGGTAGCACAGACACTCCTCCTAATTATATTAGCCGTCCCGTGTCGGACACCATGTCGGACACAAGAACACCTATAAATAAGGACTGAGAGGTTGAAAGACTAAAAAAGATTGATTAGAAGATGAGTTGGGTGGAAAATGAGAATAAATTATAGTCAAAGTCAAATTTTACCTTCAATTATTTACATTTAATATCAAATACCAATATAAAAATAAATTCGTACGTTATTTATAATTATAAAATGTATATTTTATTAAATTTAAATGCCGCGTCCCGTGTCCTAAATTTCACGAGATGTCGTATCACGTGTCCGTGTCCGTGTCGTGTCTGTGTCCGTTTTCGTGCTACCTAAGTGGCCGCTTATATTTATGCTATACTTAGTTTTGCTATAGCTAAGGGGGTGGGGGCCCAGATTGTCTCTCGGCTCCCCACCAACTTTATGTAAATTTTTCATTTTATTTTAATGAAAGCTGCGCGCATCTTATAATAATAATAAAAAAAAAATAATAATATTAACAATGGGAGTATTGAATTTGTATGATTATTAATTCATAAATTTCACATCTTATCATAATTTCACGAAATGTCATAGAAAAGTACATTATAAATGATAAATGTATAAGTTAGATCAATCAAACGCAATTATATTTTATATTAAATGAACTTAAATGGTAAATACAGGTAGTTCAGACGAGACCGGTCACTAAACCTAAGTATAATACAGATTCTGTATTAGTCTACCTATTATTAATATTATGTTGATAATATATCTACTTTAACTAAAGTTTTTAAGTCACAAATTCCAATTAAATTAAATCAATACTTCTTTGCTTTAATAATCCAAATGCTAGGTGTACTCATTTCTCCTTTTATGTATTCTTCTCCATAGACTTATTCAATTAGGTAAGAGAAGTGGGCCCATTTCATCATTCTAGTTCATTTCATGCCTACACACATCATAAATTAATCCTCCACATACATACATTCGTAAGCTAAGTGCCAATAATTGATACCCAAACAATTATTTTTTCCACCCAAAAAAAATAAACATAAAATACTTAATTACATCACACTATTATTAAGAAAGGAAATTAAAGATAAGAGCAAAGGCCTTGAAAATGAAACGAAAAGTAGGTCGGTTCATTTCATATGCAACTTCCTTGGAGCAAACGTATCTTTCTAGGTTTGTATAAACCGAACCTAATGATTTTATACTGAACCTAATGCTTTTATACTAGGTCTTTTGTAAAGCCGTTTTACAATAATTTACGGTAAACTAATACTCCCTCCCATCCAAACCAAAGGTTACATGGGAGGGAGCACAAGTTTTAAGAAAATATTGAAACGAGAAGGGTAGTATTGGAATGAAAGTAGGACCACTTGAGTATTTAATGTTAGTTGGGTGGGTGTGGTAATGGCATATTGTGTAAATATATGGGTAAATGAGGAGTAGTTGGTCTTATTTGTTACCCAAAAAGGAATGGGTAGTTTGGTTTGGATGGTCCAAATAAGGTAAGTGTAACCTTTGGTTTGGATGGGAGGGAGTATAATGCTATTTCCGTAAAGCAAAATGCAAGTTTCAATAAATTAATGTAATCCCGTCTTAGACAAGTCTTAGACAAGTATTTTAAACATGACTTGGAGAGTCATGTTAGTACTATGTAATGAAATTTACTTTACCGTTGCCAAAAAAAAAAAAAAAAAAAAAGACAAGTATTTTTTTCCTCATTATTCATATATATATATGGACGGATAAATATTACGAGCACTATTTCTTTTTTTCTTCTTTTTTATACTCTATTCTATATTTTATTTTAATATTATATGATAATATTACGCCATCTACCACCTTCTTTTATCTCTTTATAATAAAACCTCTTTCTTTATCTTCTAAACATTTCCAACCCAAAGCAAACGCCTCCACTCTCTCTCTCTACTTTCTCTCTCTAAAAAAATAACACCAAGTACTCTGTTTTTTCCCCTGTTTTTCAAGCTGGCGATAGATAATCAAGAATCCACTGTTCGTGAAATTAAACCCAAAAATCGTCGAATAATGGTACACTACTACAATGTTTTTCTAAAATTCCCATATAATAAGTAATTTAGTAATTTTTTATTTAATTTTTTTGCAATTGTAATTTGGGTTTTGAATTCTTAATAATAATAATAATAAGAAAATGGTTTAAAATGCAATTAGGGTGGTGGAGGACCAGATGATGAAGATCTAAATAGATGGCCGAGATGGTTGAAGCCATTGTTACGTGAGAAGTTCTTTGTTCAATGCAAATATCATCCTGATTCTCATAAAAGTGAATGTAACATGTTTTGTTTAGACTGTATGAATGGTTCTCTTTGCTCTCTATGTCTTGCTCATCATAAAGACCACCGTGCAATTCAGGTATAAAACTCTATATTTTTTCTAAAGTTTTAATCTTTATTACTCTTACATTGTAGTTTAAACTCCTTATAATCCCATACCATTCTCATTTTTCACTAATTCTCATTGAAAACGGGCATATTCATCTCCAATGAGACTGAGTTGTTGCTCATTTTTATTAGTGTCACATTATGGTTTTCGTGTCGTAATGAGTCACAAAGTCAGTACAATATTAATATATTCCGATTAAAAGCTGTAATCTTTATTGGCATGACATTATGTTTCTCATATCGTAATGAGGCACAAAGTCAGTACAATCGAGTATAAATTTTTGAAGTTATATTTAGATTCCTTTTATCTAGTGATGTTATCTTTTCCACATTTTGGTACATTGATTTCCACAAATGGGATTATCAAAGATTTGATCTTTCATTCAGTGCCTTTAGCCTTTTTCCTTAATACTATCAGTTTCAACATTTTTGACGAATTGAGCTATCACATTTATTTCTTTAAGTTCAATTCCAATTTTTATTTTCAAAAAAATACGCTTTTTTCTTAATAATATAATAATAATAATAATAATAATAATTCTGGTATTCTCACCTCTTTGTGAAATGTGTTGGAAAATTAAGTTTGTGGAGGTTGAGCTTCTCAATTTGTTTCTTGTTAGCTTTAACAATGTTGACTAGTATATACTTAATCATACACGCCTAACTTTAATTGCGTCTTAAGAACTATTCTCATCTAAATCTAAATATATTAATTAATAAAATCTCCCAATTAAATTTATGACTTGGTTTTACACTTTTACTTAACCACACATGCTTAACTTTAATTGCTCTATAATTAAATTAATAATTAAACAATACTCCGTATCATTTAGATTATACGCTGATTGCCTCAAACATACCGGTCGATTAAATTTAAAATGATTGGTGGATAGATTCGAAGGTCGTCATACCATGACGTGATTCGGGTGTCGGAAATTCAGAAGGTGTTGGACATAACCGGAGTTCAAACATACATAATCAACAGTGCAAGGGTAGTGTTTTTGAATGAAAGGCCACAACCAAGGCCTGGTAAAGGTGTTACCAATACATGTCAAGTTTGTGAACGTAGCCTTCTTGATACCTTCCGTTTTTGCTCTCTTGGTTGTAAGGTAAATTTCAATTACTTGCCTTTAATACATTGTTAATTATATATACTCTTTATCACTCTTTCTATTATATATATTGCTTCCATAATCATCTCTTTAGATCACATTTTCCTTGCAATGCCTTGTATTAAAGATACTAGTGGATGAAAATAATTGGATTTTTTTAATTAATTAATGATTTTTTGTTGTTTTAGTGGGTTTTGTGCCTAATTACACCCCCATACCCACGAAATTCCTTTGTACAATCCTTCATACAAATTCTCGTTTCAGACCGCATTAATGCAACATCCATCTTAAGTTTAAGACGGGTAAATACAAACCAAATCACCTTATTTGCTTCACAGTAAATATCAAAAGTTTCACAGATTCTCATTGAAGACGGCGCATATCTTCAATGAGACAAGTGCATTCCCACTTGTCCTCCCAGTAAGAGGAATTTGACCCGTCTTCATTGAAGACGGCGCTGTCTTCAATGAGACCTACAACAAAAGTTTTGTCTTTATTAACATGTAGTAGTATTTGACCCGTCTTAAGAAAGACTTACCCGTACTCTTGAATCCAATGATATATTGGGTATGTTGAGACGGAGTATAATATATCGTGTGTATCTTAAATTTATTTCGTATAAAGACAATAACTTAGCACAATTTAGGCAAATACTAATTTAAGAGACTTATATTCGATTTAAGTTTAAAATTGGTAAAATTGTATAATTAGACAAAAGAAGAATAGGAAAAGCAAAAGATTTGTTATGCCATTGTGAAATGATATTTGACGGTTTTAATGTTAGAATAAAGTGAATATCTCTCTTGCAAGGAAGACCAACAGTAAATTTGAGGCTTATTTACAAACAAGAATTTGTGTATTTAGTTTAGATTAGTAATGATTTTAACACACAGTTGACTTATGTATTCGCTATTTATTTCTCAGTTTGTTAAATTGAATTGGGTGCATTATTGACACAAAATCTACCTAAATTGCAAGTGGATGCTCATGGCTTGTTATAAGTTTTAACATGTCATGATTTGGACATTAAGGGTTGATATTTCATCTTTATTTCTTGCCTAAACTTGTTTATATCAAATTAATTTTCGACTAATCGAGTTGGTTTTCTTCACTAGGTTGTTGGGACATCAAAGAAATTCCAAAAGAGGAAGAAAATCAAGTCGTCAATCGAGTCGGATTCTGAGGATTCGTGTAGCACTAGTAGCACCACCACAAGGGAGGAGATGATGAACTACAACAACAATAACAACAAGATGGTCCAAAGCTTCACCCCATCAACACCACCTCCAACTTCTCTTAGTTTCAGAACAGCCAAAAGAAGGAAGGGAATTCCACATAGAGCCCCTCTTGGTGGACTCATTGTAGAGTATTAATCAATATAATAATAATAATTATAATTATATAGATATACACAACATAATATTTAATATTAAGTCCTTAAGCTTTGAGATAATTGCACTAAACCCCTTTCTTATAGGACTAGTTTTTCTCATAGTGGTCCCCAATGATTGAGCTTTTTGCACACTAGAACAAAAGCCAATGTTGGGTGAATTATAATAGTGTGTATATAACAATGATGCAATAGCAAGTTGGACAAAGTACATAATAATGGTTAGAAATGCAAATAAAGTGGAATGCTAAGTTTTAAGTGCTATGTGATGAATAGTTTGGAAATTATGATGTAATTATATAGGGTATTGCATATACTTTGTTTTTTCTCATGGTAAATGTATATATTTTGGGTGCTTGTGTAATATGAAGTATTCCTTAAATATAGGAGTGTTTTTCTTTATTAATTTGGATCTATTATATTTGGAAGATTGGAGGGATTACGACTTTACGAGTTGGAAGAGACTTAGGTATTCGGGGTGATATTTAAGCTAAGTTAATTTTAGATGTTTCTCAAGATGTTATTGGATGAGTAGTCACGAATATATAATTTATTATGTGTAATGATAATGTTCAAGGAAAATGCGAAGTGTCACTCACTTTGTGAGAGTAAAAAAATTGAAGTGACGATAATGTCACTCAGCTAAAGTTCTTTTTCTCGAAAATAAACTTAAATTTAAATTATTTTATAAAGTTAAATACACCAATTGATGTATTTAAGTAGCATGATTATGTGTGTTTGATGTCGATTTTCTAGCATACTGTTGGGGATTAATTGGTTGATGGCTGTATCAATGGCGGCGGAGAGGGTGAAATTAGTGGGACACTTGACTATCCATGATTGGGCTAAAGTGGAAACTGATATACTTCTTGATTCGTGGAATATGTAAGCTCATCCATCAATATGAATAAAGTAATACAAATCATTCTATGAACAATTGTAACAAAATTTAGAAGCTAATTTTTATTTTTAATTATAAATAGCGCAAATTTTACTGTGAGACGGTTGTACCGTATGATCAGTTAGTTGTGACCACTTTTTGACAAATAATGATAATTTTTGGTTAAATAGTGATCATTTTTATGACTAAAAAATGACAATTTTTTCAAGATAGTCACTATTTAACAAAAAGTAGTCACTATTTACCATGAAGTGGTCACATTTGACCAAAATACAAGGTGTGAGACCGTCTTACAAGAGAATGACGGTATAAAAAGATATTTCTTAATCCTTCGTTTCAATCATTTGTTTGTTTGATTAAATGATTGGACAAAGGGACATATCCATATGTGAGTGTCCCACATAGTTGAAAAGTTAAAGATTGTACCACTTTATAGTAAGTGGACTACTTCTCTTATTGTCAATTAGTTTTAGAATGAAACTTGTCAAGTAGTCTGTTTCTCTCCTCCGTTTGGGTGCCCGGCCCGTCGGCGTGTTAGAATATAATTTCATATGTGAGTGTCTTTTCACATTATCGGAGAAAGAGAGATTGCTCCTCCTATTGTTAATTAATTTTAGGATGGAATCTCACTTATTTGTAAAGTTGTCCGTTTTTTTTCCATTTGGGTATAACCCGAGCCGTTTTTATGTTTTAATAGATGCCTATTTACAGTTAAATGAGTTCCTCGGCTGATATTTGTTTGAGCAATTTGATCAATGTTCTTATCCACCTTATGGTTATAGTGGTATTCCTTGTATTATTTTGCAACTTGCCATTATTTTGCACTTCATGAAAAACTTTTTAAATAAAAAAATGAATTAGGTTATAGGTTATAAAAAATGATGATCCGATAATATAATTGACAATTCTTTGTCCGTCGACCAATATTAGTGGATGATAAAAGAGCAAATGTAGCACTTGATGAAGTCTTGAAGATGACCCAAGAAGTAGATATTAATCAAGCAATTAAGTCACTTAAGGATAATTCGACTTTTGACGATAACTTGTCTTAATTAGAAATAGTGAATGCATTAGACGAAACTATGTTTAGCAAAACAAGTGGACATAACGACATGATTGCAATGTCACATAATGCCACTTATTGGTAATGTGAACTAGGGATAAGCATTTGGTTCTTTATCTTCCAAAATACCTTTTAAAATATGGAATAATGACTCTTCAACTTATTAGTTAGTGTCATGACATATTGATAGTACATAAATTAGTTTAAACGGGTATTTATTTTTTACCTCTTCTAGATTTGTTGCAGTTTCGAATTGCTCATTTTGGCCAATATCCTATCAAACGGGTCGGACGGGCTGATTACGAGTTCGGGTAAAATATGGGCTAGGTCTATTTTGGATTTTTAAAATATGTATTTATACGGGTTTCGGGCCGAGTTTGGGTCAGAAACGGTTTCATTAACGCCATTTACAAATGTTTAATTTATTTAATTTTAATTGTTAACTTTCAGTTTTTTCTTAATTTTTAGAGTTATCTTGTTTAATATATGATATTAATAAGAGTACGCATTTTCTGCTTAACGTATTCAATATCACAACATTATACGAAATAGTGGATCGATTAGCTGTTACACGTACGTGACAAATTGTGACTGTATTTATAAAAAAATTGAGTAATTAATCATGAGACAAAACTATGCTTTAAAATAAATATAAGCATAATTTATTCCAAAATATTTAAACTTTTAATTTTTTCTATTATTATTTTATAATTTTATTTGCTTTAAATAGTTTTTTTAATAAATAAATTTACCTATTTTCGAGCCGGGTCACGCGTTTAGCGGGACTGGGCCCTAAATGTGCGGGTTGATGTCGAGTCGGGTCATCTTCGGGTTCAGGTTGAAAAGAGCGGGTTTTTTTTAAGGCGAGTTTCAGTCAATTTTTTAAGTCAGGTCATCTTTTGACAACTTTATTTAGAGGAGATAAACAGTACCGTCCAACTCGGCACTTTGATTGAATACTTCCTCCGTCCCGGTCATTTGTTTATCTTTTTTATTCTTTGTGAGAAGTATTTTAATTAAAGGCAAATAAATGATTGAGAGGGAGTATTTTACAAGATATGAGCAAGTCAAATGATTGAGCACCAATCTACTAGCTTAATTGTGCCATTGGATTTTGAGTTTAATTTCAAGCTAAACTTACTTCAATAGTCTAGCCAATAATGTACAATTAGTTTGAATTAACCCACATATCATAATTTAAGTTGTAATTTTTTTCTCATTTTCTTAAACGATCATAACTAGACTTGGCAAACGCGTCATTCGGTTTGGTTTTGCACCGGGTTAAATCAGATCAATTTAAATCGCATTAACCTTATTTTCAGTCTTACTTTGAATTCGACCGGGTTCATTTTGGTTAACCACTTTAATCGGGGTGTGTTATTTCGAGTCTGGTGCGGTTCGGATCAGGTCAATATTAGTTCAGTTTAGTTTTGGTAATAATTTTCTTGAACTAATGGTAAAAGAATTAGCTTAAAAGTACCTTATACTTTTCAAATTGATAATAATTCATAATACCACTAATAAATAAAGAATTAATGAAAATACCAAATGTTTTTATGAGGAAATAAATAATTTTAGTTTTGTCGAATAGGTTCGGTTCTTATCGGTTGGGATATATTCAGGTTCAGGTATCCTTCGGTTATTATAGAATTCGGTTCACTTTTTGTTCGATTCGAATTGAGTGTTCGATCGTTTATCAATTTAAATATTTTCGATCAGTATTTTGAGTTCGAGTTTATTTTGTGTAGTCTACCATAACTTTAGAAAGATAACAATTACTCCCTCTTATTCTCAATAACATTTCCCCATTTCTATTTTTGTCTATTCACAATACTTTCCCTATTTTCTTTTTTGGCAAATGTTTGTGTGGTCTAAATTTAATTGTATGGTGGGGTAGTGTATTTGTATGATCCAAATTTAATTATATAGTAGAATAATGTATTTTTTTAATTTTTGTATTAAAGTGAAATGGGAAGGTCATTGAAAATAGGAGGGAATATATATCTTCTTATTGGTTTCTTCCTTCTTACGGGTCATTTAAGTTAGTAGTTTGATGATGCTACATAATACTTACTACTCCGTAGTTTAAAATACATGAACAATTTTAATGGTTGACTTATTGGGTTGTAGTTTTTAATAAAATTATAAGCCAAATCCCGCTAAGTCATCAGACTTGGTCATAAAAGCTAAAGAATGTATGAACCCCACCCCGCCTGGCCTGCATTGTCCGATGCATTACAAACCCTTTAACGGGTCGGGTCAGGGTGAACCGAAGCAACCAACATACACCCCGGGCTATCTCAATTGGTCTAAACCCTAGAGAACCCTAAAACTAAGGTCTTAATTAACTAACAAGGAATATATTAGGAGGGAAATAACTAATAATGTTAATAATAATGTACTTGTAGGTGTTAGTTAATAAGAGTATGAGTTAAGTTGTTAGGGAAGAAGTAAAGAAAGAAGAAGACAAAGAGATGAGGTGTGTATGCCATTTTGAAACGTAACTAAGAAGGGACACTTCAAGAAGCACGGTGTAGGGTGGAATTTAGCATAGGAAAGATCAAGAAAGATGAGGTGAGACACGTAGATTAGCTTCTCTACTCTCTTAATTGGTGGCCTTTATCTTCTTTTTATTTTATTTTATTTTATATTAATATAATAAATTGAGTGAACTATGTTAAGCCACGTGTTAAGCAAATTCTAGAGTATGTTATTGCTGGCATACTCTCCTTATAGTAACCTCTTGGAATATCACTAGAGTTGCCATCCTAACGGTGATGCTTTGTCTTCTTTCTCATTTGCCAAATATATAGATGCTCATTTATCTAGACATAGCGATGTACCAATTCATTTTTACAATGCTTTAAAGTACTGCGTTAGAAAAACCGATCTTTTATTTAGGTGAAATATTACATATTCTCGATATAATATACATACAGAAAAGGGATCCAAACCGCGACCTATTATCACAATAAACCCGTTTTGAAAACAAGATTAGTGTAGTAAGTGTAGTTGAATACACACGGGAGTGAAGACAAAGATGTATCCCGTAGATAAAGTAAGTTGAGTCAAAGAATAAGAAAAGAGAAAATAAAGGGTAAAGTGAACAAGTAGAGAGGCAGCTTGTATTAACCGCTGTTGGCATTTGACCAGAATACCAAATGTGTGGTAGACATTGTCACATTTGTATGACTTACTGTATGAGTTAAGAATGTATGACCGTGTGGTACTAGGATTTGGTTTCTGACTTTTAACTGCTCTCTTCACTTGCTTCCTTTCTAAGCTACAGATTAAACACATGTGATTTGAGTTCTTGGCATCACCGCATATTTTAGACCATCCACAATGGTGAAATCTCACCCATTTTCATCATATACTTTTTCAGCTTTTCTCTCTCCTATTCAGCTTCCACCTCAGCTTTCCACTCACCACAAAAATTTACCAAAAAACATCAAAAAAACACCCACATCTACAAATACTCAACTTGCATTATCTTACCTACTTTACTATACCCCACACTATCCACATCAACATTCCACTAACTCTCACTTTTATTTTTTTTATACTTCATTATAAATATTTGTAATCATATTATATTCTTGAGTTTAAAATTTATTATTTTTTCCGTTATTATTGTAAATTCGAATTTCATTTTTTTACACGGTTTTTTTGAATATAAATTAACTGTATTCGTAAATATATTTATTTGTATAGACCTTACATATATTGTATCTTTAATCTCGAGTAATATTTTTAATTACGTTTTTGATTCTACGACACACATTTATTCTTAATTTAATTAAAGATAGAAAATAGTGCATTACATTAACTAAATAAAAACCAAATAAAACGTAGGCAAAGTTAACATTAAAAAAAAACATCTACTCTTCAATAATCTTTATCTTACACAATTAAAACTTAGAACAATTACTACATAAATAAATTAAAACGTAGAGCAACTAAAAATAAACACTGACACGTAAGTAAATAAACTATTGAAATAAATATAATACAACCAAATTGCATGAACTGCAAGAATAAAACTTAATTAACCAAATTGTTGCCATATATGTTCAATTAAGTCTTTTTTAAGAGCTTGATGCCTTCGTGGGTCTTGCATAACATTTCTATTTGCCACAAACTGATGTATATCTTCGATATATCCTATCTCATAGGCGGGAGCATCAACACTAAGTTCTTCATCATCATTATGATTACCAATGTACTCTTGTATATTGTCATAACCAGCGTATGACTCTCGCTCATCTTCAACAATCATATTATGCAATATGATGCAAGTTGTCATTATTTTATGAATAAATTCTTTACTCCAATAACGCGCTGGGTTACGTATAACTGCAAAGCGAGCTTGTAATACGCCAAAAGCACGTTCAACATCCTTTCTAACACTTTCTTGTTTTGTTGCAAATAACCTATCTTTGGGAGTTTGCGGAAGTCTTACCGACTGAATAAAGGTAGCCCATTTTGGGTAAATACCATCCGTTAAATAATAACCGCAATCATATTGATTGCCATTTACCATATAATTAACGCGTGGAGTAAACCCATTTAATAAGGCATCAAAAACTGGTGAACGATGTAAAACATTTAAATCATTTGCCGAACCTGGAGTACCAAAGTAGGAATGCCATATCCATAAATCTTGTGAGGCAATAGCTTCCAGAATTACCGTCGGACTTGAATTACGCCCTTGAAAGTGCCCTTGCCACGCTTTTGGGCAATTCTTCCATTTCCAATGCATACAGTCTATGCTCCCCAACATTCCTGGAAAACCTCTAGATGCTCCGATTTGAAGTAACCTTTGAGTGTCTTCTACCGTGGGAAGCCTTAAATATTCAGTTCCAAAGTGAGAAATGACTGCATCAGTAAAGTATTGGAGACACTCTCGTGCGGTTGATTCACCAACTCTTAAATACTCGTCGATCCTGTCGGCGGAGTCTCCATCACCAAGCATTCTAATTGACATAGTGCATTTTTGAAGCGAGGTAAAACTGTCCCTACCGGTAGCATCTGGCCCATCTTCAAAGTAATCATTAGCGGCCTGGACACCATTTACCACTCGCAGAAACAAAGGTCTACGCATTCTAAACCTTCGTCGAAACATCTTATCTGTGTACACCGGGTTAGGAGCGAAGTAGTCGTTGTATAGTCGTTGGTGACCATCTTCTCGGTTCCTCTCAATATACCTTCTTCTTCGTCGAGGTCGTCTCCGGGGAATTCGAGGTGGTTGAATTAGTGATTGTCGAACTTCATTAAATATAATATTTCTTAGTTGTCTTCTCTCTTCCGAACGTACTTGAAAACGCTCATCCGAGGAATAATTTGAAGACAAGGAGGAATTAAAATCATCAAAATTATCTGAATCCTCATTATTATTATTATTATTATTATTTGAATCCATATTATTAAAATTATATGAATTAATATTATTAAAATTATTATGATTCATATTTAAATACGAAATGTATAGAAATTAGAGAGAATAATTAGAGAAAAAAGATAAATATGAGAATAGATGTAGAGTAATAAGATATGGGAGATGAGTAATAAGTGTTGGAGTATTGTACTAGTTATAGACAATATTTTTCTATTCAAGCCGTTGGATTGATATCTCAGTTATTTGATCTTGGTCGTTGGATAAGATTGTGTGTAAAGATAAGGATAAGGATCAGATTGTGTATAAAGAGATAAAAGTTAAAGATAAGATAAGATTGTGTATAAGAGATAAAAGATAAGATCTTGTCAGATTGATATCTCAGTCATTGGACCTTGTTCGTTGGATAAGATTTTGTGTAAGAGATAAAAGATAAGATATTGTCAGATAAATTAATAACATAGATAACTTGAATCCATTAATAATAAACAACACCAAATAAAAAAAAACAATTAAAACTTTAAAAAAATTAAAACATAACTAAATTAAAGCGTAGACAATTAAAAACAAACACTAACACACATATAAATAAACTAGTAAACATAATTAACGACGCTTAAATGATTGCAACAACTCTTGCTTATAATCTTCAAGTTCGAGAGGCAAATGTGTTGCGGCAAGTAATTGCTGAAGCGTATTAAAATCATTTTCCTTTTTTATTCTTGCTTCTCTTTCTCGAGTAAACTCCATCCTTTCTCGATGTAACTGAATCCTCGCTTCCTCAACCTGCAGCTTACGTTGTTGAAGCTCATGCTCTTGGGAGGTTGTTTGAGTAATCATTTCCAATCTCTTATTAACTCCGGCTTGAAAATTTTCATCAACTTCGGAAGTACTACCATGAACCTTATTCTTCCCTTTGTTTCTCTTCGCAGCTTTGACACCTTCAGGTCGTTCACTAGCCACACTTTCACCATCAAGAGATATGGGTGTAGAGTACTCTTCACCCTCGAGGCGTACTCTTTTCCCGCTACTATTACTTCCATCGTTACCACCAACTTGACTTGGAGTACTATCATAACGCTCTTTAGAGTATGGAGAAATTGCTATTTTCCATTTTTCATAATTTTTCAACATATTCCAAGCATGCTCCAAAGCGAATTTACCTGGACTGTATAATTCTCTAGCCTCGGCAATAACATCGTCTTCACTCATTCCACTTCTCTTCCTCCTGGTGGCTATTTCCATGCACGAACTCCATTTCATGACTTGAGTTGAGATTCTTCGAAATCGACCATCAAGCATAGCACGAGTTCGTATCTTCAAGACACCGGGATTAGCTTCTTGGGCCTCATCGTAAAACATTTTAACCCTATTCCAAAATGCTTCCTTCGCTTGGTTCGTGCCAACTATACTATCTTCTGAAACCCTCATGAATGACGAAATTAGGGCTTCATCTTCTACTACAGGCCATAGATTAAATCTACCCGTATATGAAGTGGGTGTTTTTCCATTTCCCGTATTAGCTTCCACTTCAGTTTCATTTGAATTGTGGTAACTTGGGGGAGTTTGTGAGGGATCTACTGCTTGATAAACGGGTTGCGGATATGTTGAAAACGGAGTACAAATAGGTCTAATTGGTTGAGAAAGAGTAGGATTAGGATGATAAGTAGTGTAATTATATGAAAATGGATAAAGTGGTTGCACTTGAGAAGGATCTTGTGGATGATGATAATTGGTATAATTAATATTATCTTGAGGAGGATGATAATTAGTATAATTAATATCACGATTCATATCATTACGATTCATATTAGAAGGATTCATATTCTTATTTATATCACGATTTATATTATTACGATTATGAGGATTCATATTTGTGTAAATAATAGATATAATATGTAATTTGGAGAGATATGTAGAGAGAATATAAAAGAAGAAGTGTGAGGAAATGTATTGATATTAGGCTCATTTTATAGAGGGGGAAAAATATGAATTATGATTATTTTATTTTTTTTAAAAAAAAAAAAAAATTAAAGGAATTTTAGCTGAAATATTACCGTTGCATATAGCCGTTGGCAAAGAAAATAGAGTGGTTGAAGGATAGACACATGGCCCAATTTTTCACCTGATGGTACGCAAAAGCAAAAAAAAAGTGGGCAATTAATTCATTCTCACCCATTTTCGGACAGGTGAAAAATTTCACCATGCAAGTGGGCCTCTCTCTCTTAGGTGGATAACTTTTTACATTTAATATATTATTACAATTTTCATGAAAATTGGTGAGAAGACCAATGTGGGTGCTCTTAGTGCCTCCTCGTGAGAGGGGGAGAGGTAACAAGCTTTGACGGAATAGTTACGAATAATACGGTTATAAACGAGAATTTGTGTAACTATATTTATTCACTTTATTCAGTTAAATTAGTCAATGTAAGTCAGAATAATTTTTAAAATAATCTCAAAATAGTGAATACTCCATATTAAACTATGAAATATACTTGTGTAAGACCGTTAATAACTACACAAGTATTTCTTAATACTTATTGTATCAAGCTTTGTACCATTGTCCCAAAACTTGATCTAGGTCAATGTGACTTAGTAACCTTGATAGCTGAAATCGATCTATTTTTCAGTTAATTACACACTGGATTAATCATATCTAATTGAGGTATCGAAAATATCTAAGTTTAGATTGGATTGATGTAGGTTGAAAGTTTCACTCTGAGTCAACTTTTTAATACTCTATTGGTTCTCTTGAATAAGTTTTTTTTTTCCCCATAAAATATAAGAAAAGTGGTTAGAGCACAAGTAACAATGGAAAAGTATGTATAAATTAAAGACGTTGAAAAGTGATTTTACTAAACTACTATTGTGGGTCCATTTTTGTATGAAAGAGAATATATGAGGGTATATTTATAATCTACGGTGTACCCATAAGATTTTCGATTTTCCACGTAGTACCTTTCTCTTTTTTATAATCCACGTTGTACCCCTAAACTTCTTGTATGTTGATTTCTTCATGATGACCTCCTTCAATCTACATTAACTTTATCGTTTCTCAAACAATCGTGGTTCGATCTTTATTCTAACTCATTAATGTCTTATCATCATTATTCTTTATAAGAAGCATCACAAATAACTTTTAATAAGCACAATCTACAATTAAATGCCTTCTTTTTAATACATGAAATGCTAATGGGTAATTCATGAATTGTTAGTTATATTCCTATACTATTTAGCGGGTTAATGGAAAATTCGCCGAACTAATAAGTAATTGAGTAGATTGTCGAGTAATTGGTACGGTAAAAACACGGTTTAATAGATCAACTAAGAAACTAACTTAGCAGAGACAATAAATAAGGTTATTGTATAGACTAAGATATAAAGTTCAGGGGTACACTGTAAAATTTCAAAAATGTAGGGGTACACCATAAACGGGCACTGTTATTTCACATTGTCACCATTGAATATGGTTGTGGCCGAGTTGTAATGGGTGATGGTGGGGATATGATTTGACAAACCCCGGAGCGATAGAATTCGGAATATCCGTATTAGTTCTAATAAACGGTTGATTCGTGGTACTTGGACGCAGAGATGGATGATATTTACACGGTGAAATCCGCGTATAGACTCTTGCTTAGATGGTGATGATCTGCATGATATGTGAGATACGTCGAGTTGGGAAAAGGAAAAGTGATTATGGAGCACGTCCTTGAAAGTGCCGGTTTGGACCCCGAGTAATGTTTTTATTCTGGCTTATTGTGTCATGAAGCATTGGCTACAAAAGTGAACATTGCATCCCGAGTTGGGGGTGAGAACTCTCTATGTTCTTTTTTGTATTTTCCATCATGAGTCGAGTCTTCACTTGTTTCAGGATTGTTGGGTAGCGCATTGGGTTTGAAGCGGCTAGGTTTGGAATTCGAGGAGGAGGATCAGGGTAAGAGTGTTAGGGATTAGGTGGAGGCAATTCAAGATGTAGAACAAGGATCTATGGGGTACATGGATTGAGAAATTCGTGGTGGTGTTAAGTGCTTATTTTACATATATTTAGTAGCTTAATTAGGCTTATTTTGACTCCACTTGATATTATTTTAGGCTAGCTTTGCATTGTTTCGTCATGTTTCGATATATACTACGCTTTGGTATGTTTCGTGTTTGTTTCAGGTCAAAACGAACCATTCTTGGAAAGGTATCCATGATAGGAGTGATGAGAAACGAGTTCTCGGACATTGGAATGAAGGACAAATGTAACACCCGCAAATGTACCCTATTTTAAATAGTAAAAATATTTTACCGATACTTTTCAGCGAATTTTAGTTTTATTTTGGAATTTAATTTTCCGAGTCGAATTTAGAATTTCCGAGTTCGTATTTGGAATTTCCGCGAGATTCCATGTGAATCCCGTCTTAAGGCGACTTTGACTTTTGTTGACTTTTTCCTTATATATCTCATACTACCACTTAACCTATTTCTTCACAACTCAAACACAACACTTACTTCATCTCTAAGAAACCATCAAAACCTTTGCCTCCATTTTGATCCAATCTTTGAATCGCCATATCTCATTCGTTTCTTGCTCAAATTCACGTAAGTTCGTCTTATTCTTCCCCTCTCATCTTCCTCTATCCGTATTGGTAATAAAATTACCGTCTTTCTCGCTTTTCAATTTATCCGTCTTTCTCAAAGGTGAATTATATTCATCTTTTGTTATATATTTGTAGGTGAAGACTTTCTAGAAATCGATTAAAGACGCGAAAAGGTAACGGTGAAGGGTTACTCGATATCATTTACGTGTTTTACGTGTTTTCTATGTTAGAAATCGCATTTAGAATATGATTAGTAAGCTTAGGAATTGTGTTATTGATGATGATTGTTGTTAGTTGATGATTGTTGATGATGATTATTGATTGTTGATAGTAGATAGAAGTTAAATATGAGAATTGAAAATCATTGAACTTGTGTATGTGGTTCTCGGGTTGATGTTGTCCCAGCCGGGTGCCCTGCCGCCGGCCCCATTGGCCGGCTGGGAACAAACTGCACCGACCCATTTTCGTAAACTGATCATATCTCCTTCGTTACTTGCTTGTTTTGGGCTTGTGACCTATCGTTGGAACCGTAAGAGGATAAGCTATCACCTTAACTTGAAAGTTCTGCATTTGCATATCTAGAACTCTAGTTAAGACCGTTTGAAGTGGACCCTTGTTTTAGTTAGTTTACAAACTTGTTTTTTTGTGTGTATTGGTGCTCCTGGCCGGGGTACCGGCCGCCGGCCTCCAGACCGGCCTGGAACACGGCTGTGTTTTATTCTCACAATTTCTAAAACTCGTAATTTAAAATAGTTCGCATGATTCGTTTATCGTATAATTTTACGTAGTGACTTATAATATTAATGTTTTGGACATATGATATTTCATTCGCTTGTATCACATGTTTTGTGATGGTTTTTTATATGACCCACTTTGAGTCGGTTTTTACAAATGTTACGGTTTGAGCACTATTTTGTCTTGTGCTTTGTACTCTCATTCCCTTGGCTACCTCCACGTTCGTAAGGCTGTAATGTCGGAACGAGGAGGTATCCTACTGCTTAATTGCATGTGTTAGTGGGCATACGACGACGTTGTTGGGAGTTGAACGCTTTGCGTTGATCGACCTGACCGTCAAATGTTGTGTACTTGCAAGGTGGTGTTATTTGCATGTAGCGTACCGCTTGTTATGAGGCTTGTGCTCTTTTCCGCCTCTTTCGTGAATTGTTCTACCGAATTTGGGGTACTCGGCGTCAATGATTGACCGAGTCTTGGATGCGAAATGTCATCGCATGTCGAATCGTAAAATGGTTTATTCCGAGAGTCTGGCCAGGTTTAGACTAGGACCGGATATTTATATCGTCGTGCTACCAGGAGGAAATTAGTCTACATATACGAAATGAATTGAATCGTGTATGCGTTCAGGGAAATGTGATCTCGTGGATGCCTTTTAATCATACTTGCCATGTACACGGTGCTAGTGCGTTTCATTTACCGTGAAAGATGTCGTCTTTGTGTCGTTGCTTTTGGATGCGTGATTTCATGATTTTATTCATGGTCATTGCATGACTTAGCATCGTCAATGTTTTGGTACGTTTGAATGGATGATAATATGATGGATTTATTGTGATCATCGCATGACTTGGCATGGTTTGTTTGTCGAGTCTCAATCTTATCAAACTTATACCGCTAACGGTGAGATGTAAGCCCTAGTGAGCGTATTCGGTTGCCTAAGAGTGTCTTCCCCGAGTCTTGTATAACATGATGGATTCGGATTTGTATTCCATATGCTCTTATTATTATGATATATCGAATTGCCTATCTATCCTTATCGTATCTCACATGTATATCTTTATGTATGCATGCTCTACTTTTGTATTTCCTTCTATGTACGTTTAATGTGATATGGCTGGGAGAACCCGGAGTTACTCCCCACTGATTGTGGCGTTCATGTTTTTCATGGATGAACAGGTTGCTTGCTTGGATGGCTTTTTGCTTGATATTTTGGGTTCGGGTGTGAGCTAGCGGGCGTTGTCCCTGGATAAAACACCTCTAGACGTTTATTAGCTAGTTTGCTACTCACTTTGATATTGATAACATTTAGAGAGACTTCGTCTCTTTGTAGTATTTTATATCTTGGTTTGTAATTATTGACATTCCTCGTATTTCCATCTTGCATGTAAAAAGTTTTAAAAACATCGTATTTTCCGCTAATTAAATCACATGCTTGTATGTTTTATTTCCGCATTCGCGAGGGTTGTCACAGTTGGTATCAGAGCTTTTAATTTATCGCTCATCGCTCCCGACGCACACACGTGAACTCTAAACTTAAACTACTTGACCTTGAAATAATAAATGAGAGATGGGTAGACTTAAGGACCTAAGTTGGTAGTCTTTGGTGTACTTGATGTTTGTTAGGTTCTCACTTGTTTGTTGATTGTGTTGAATGATGTTATGTTGTTTGTATCTACCGTCTTAAGGTGGATCATTGTGTTACCTAGAAGAAGTATCCTCTACCAAAGATTTGAAGATTTACAAGCCTAATTGAAGTGTATTTCTTTCTCATCTATGAATTCTCTCGTCCTTATTATATTATGCTCTCTTCCTTCTATCTAGGTGCTTCTTTCTCTTCCATCTTGGTTTGCCCTCTTGGAATTAACTCTTGATCGTTCCTCCATCTTACCATTGGGGGGGGGGGGGTATCCTTACCTTCCTCTTGTAACATTTTTTGTGGATGCCATACCATTTGGGTTTGTGGTATATTATAACTTGGTCGTAAAAAACTTGAATTTTGTGATAATTCGTGATTGTTAGAATGAATTTTCTTATTTTAGGAAATGGTGGTATATCTAATTCACCCTATATTGATGATTGGTTGTAACGCTACGAAAGGTAGTACGAATAAGGTTTTGATGATTTTAATGCTTGTATGCGTGCCATGACTAAGTTGTAGATGTTTCATGGTATTTTGATTTGGGTGTAAGGTTGAATGAGTTTTGCTAGGATCTTCTTACCATTATATTTAGTCTTTTGGACTTAGAAGTTTTTAGGTGATTGTTTTTGAAGACCAGCTCATGATAATTCTAATTGGTGTAATAAGAAGTTTTGTAATGATATCTTGAGGGGCAAATACTTTTGATGTTAAGTGACGTCTTTGTGATTTCCTATTGTGTGTTTGGTGAGTGTAGGCTAGTGGAAAAGCATTTGGCTATAGTTGCTTGGATTTAAAGATAGATCTTATCTTATGTATCGTAGACCTCGTTTGGAGTAAGTAAGGTTTCCGTTGTAAAGTTGAACAAATATTACTTGAGGATTATGAGTGACTATGATGAAATACCTTGGGGACGTTAATGATGATGTTTGATTTGAGGTTGTGTTGAATATTTGAGCTAAAGGAATGTTATTATACTTGAGTTGTAATTCCGCATTTGGGATTCCGTGAGATATGAAAGGATGGATGAATTGGGTTGTAGTCGATTTATCAAATCTAGGTGTACCTTACTTTGATGATTGTTCGTGGTATGATGGTCCCTTGTAAGAGGCCTTTGTAAAGGAATAATTAAGTTGTTTTACTATCGCCTTAAGTTTGAAAGGAGAAATTTTGTGGATTAAACCTTAAACCATTACCCGTGCCATTGTCCCTTTTTATTTCCATTCTTGAATGTTTTTATCAAGATTGGTCTTTAAGAAATCGCATGCTCGTACCTTCTTTCTCACTTGGATATCTTCATAACTCTACTATCTGCTTTGTCTCTTTCTTGACCTCGTTATTTTCAGTGCCCCTCTCTTTTAATCTCGTGCATTATTTATTCCCGTGTTCTCCTTGAGATTCCTTATCGTTTTCTATCTGGTTGCTCCTTCATCTTTTCTCTAGTGGATTGGGTATTTCATTTGTAAAGCTCAAAGAATAAGTGTAATGTATTTTGGGATTCTTTAGCTGGAATATGTGTCTTTGGATTGAGCAAATTTCATGTTGTCTTTGATCCTGGAAAATAGGACTTAAGCTCTAGGATGAATCCTAATAGTGTTAATGTATCCTCTCTTGGTGGTTTTAGGTTTGGAGCTTGGTATTGTAGTGTTATTTTGAGAATCGAGTTGATCATGATAATAGTTTGTTGATGTTGAGTAGTATACTGGTTGCTTGGGATATCATTTGGGAATTTGATGTCTCTAATTGGTGGATTCTAAAAGAGACTTTGCTTTAGGGTAATTGAGTTGGTACCCAAAGTTTGAGGAGTTTTGTCATAAATGAAAATCGATTCATTTTGAGTTTTAGATGATCTAAATGATTTGAATGGTTGTTTGATTTCCAAGTGATTGGTCATTTGTAGTTTGGAATTAGTAATTCTCTTTTATTCTTAAGGAACCGTAGTTTGCTAATGTGACTATCTATATTTGAGGCTTCGAGCGTAGTAATGATCGAATTAAGGATGTTATGGCGTATTAAAGAATTCTTATAAGCGATAATGGATTGTGGATTTTCCCTTGTCGTGAGACTTTGGATGAGACTAGTTGGTTCTTAGATAATTATGTTTGGTTGCGTGGATTGGGTTTTGATTTTCGAGGATGAGAAAGTTCATTGTAAATTTAGGATAATGAGTTTGAAGTAAATTGGATGAAAGGATTTCATGGTAAGTCCTTTACTTTGTGGTTGTTAGCGATCATGTTTCCATAGATAAATATTTTGTTGGTAGTTTCTAGTAAGAGTTTTGATGAAACTAAGAAGATTTGAGTGCGTAATAAATCTTTCATGTGGATTGTTAGTTGTGGAGTCTACCGTGCCGATGGACCTTAGTAGATTCTAATTGGATTCGAATAATTGGGATTTGTTACTCGAAGTTTCGTGATTATGGAATATTCTTGTAGGAATTCTGATGATTGAAAATGATTAGTTGCAAATTGGGTAAATTGCATTCTCTTGAGGATTTGGTTTATTAGTAGTTTTAGTGATGTCGAATTCTTGTAGATCTTCCTGCTGACTTTATCTTGATCTTCCTATCCCAAAGAGTTCGATTTGTTTTGTTTTTGTGTGTTTTGTATATATTTTGTTACCCTGAATTGTGTGTGAATTGTGCGAGTCGCTCTATGTACGTGTAATGTCTTGTTATTTGATTTTATCTTTGATAAAACTTTCAAATTTCCATATTATATTTCTAATTTAACGTTTCAAATAAGTCTAAAGATGGTTTTTGTACCTCCTTTTTGGAGAAAATAGATTTCTTTCCCTTTTATATTTGGATTTTGTGTTTGGTTGGATGTTTGGACTTGTTATTGGAGACGTCTGGTGACTAGTCCTGCACTTACTAACACTTGTTTGATTTTCGATTTCACTATTTCAACATTGATTTGAGTTTTGATAGCTAGAGTTCTCGTTCGCGACGGGCACTCTTGTGATTCGTAAATAAAGCTTTGCGCTTACGAAAAATTTCCTTAAACCATTTTCGAGAAGAACCTCGTTTCATAAATGTTTCTTTTGTAAAAGTTTTAGTATTAATTTTGAAAACCGATTCTTGTCCTTGATACTTTTATTATCTACTCTCAAGTTTCGAGGACGAAACTTTTTAAAAGGTGGGTGATTGTAACACCCGCAAATGTACCCTATTTTAAATAGTAAAAATATTTTACGGATACTTTTCAGCGAATTTTAGTTTTATTTTGAAATTTAATTTTCCGAGTCGAATTTAGAATTTCCGAGTTCGTATTAGGAATTTCTGCGAGATTCCATGTGAATCCCGTCTTAAGGCGAATTTGACTTTTGTTGACTTTTTCCTTATATATCTCATACTACCACTTAACCTATTTCTTCACAACTCAAACACAACACTTACTTCATCTCTAAGAAACCATCAAAACCTTTGCCTCCATTTTGATCCAATCTTTGAATCGCCATATCTCATTCGTTTCTTGCTCAAATTCACGTAAGTTCGTCTTATTCTTCCCCTCTCATCTTCCTCTATCCGTATTGGTAATAAAATTACCGTCTTTCTCGCTTTTCAATTTATCCGTCTTTCTCAAAGGTGAATTATATTCATCTTTTGTTATATATTTGTAGGTGGAGACTTTCTAGAAATCGATTAAAGACGCGAAAAGGTAACGGTGAAGGGTTACTCGATATCATTTACGTGTTTTACGTGTTTTCTATGTTAGAAATCGTATTTAGAATATGATTAGTAAGCTTAGGAATTGTGTTATTGATGATGATTGTTGTTAGTTGATGATTGTTGATGATGATTATTGATTTTTGATAGTAGATAGAAGTTAAATATGAGAATTGAAAATCATTGAACTTGTGTATGTGGTTCTCGGGTTGATGTTGTCCCAGCCGGGTGCCCGGCCGCCGGCCCCATTGGCCGGCTGGGAACTCACTGCACCGACCCATTTTCGTAAAACGATCATATCTCCTTCGTTACTTGCTTGTTTTGGGCTTGTGACCTATCGTTGGAACCGTAAGAGGATAAACTATCACCTCAATTTGAAAGTTCTGCATTTGCAGATCTAGAACTCTAGTTATGACCGTTTGAAGTGGACCCTTGTTTTAGTTAGTTTCCAAACTTGTTTTTTTGTGTGTTTTGGTGCTCCTGGCCGGGGTACCGGCCGCCGGCCTCCAGACCGGCCTGGAACACGGCTGTGTTTTATTCTCACAATTTCTAAAACTCGTAATTTAAAATAGTTCGCATGATTCGTTTATCGTATAATTTTACGTAGTGACTTATAATATTAATGTTTTGGACATATGATATTTCATTCGCTTGTATCACATGTTTTGTGATGGTTTTTGATATGACCCACTTTGAGTCGGTTTTTACAAATGTTACGGTTTGAGCACTATTTTGTCTTGTGCTTTGTACTCTCATTCCCTTGGCTACCTTCACGTTCGTAAGGCTGTAATGTCGGAACGAGGAGGTATCCTACTGCTTAATTGCATGTGTTAGTGGGCATACGACGACGTTGTTGGGAGTTGAACGCTTTGCGTTGATCGACTTGGCCGTCAAATGTTGTGTACTTGCGAGGTGGTGTTATTTGCATGTAGCGTACCGCTTGTTATGAGGTTTGTGCTCTTTTCCGCCTCTTTCGTGAATTGTTCTACCGAATTTGGGGTACTCGGCGTCAATGATTGACCGAGTCTTGGATGCGAAATTTCATCGCATGTCGAATCGGAAAATGGTTTATTCCGAGAGTCTGGCCAGGTTTAGACTAGGACCGGATATTTATATCGTCGTGCTACCAGGAGGAAATTAGTCTACATATACGAAATGTCATCGTGTATGCGTTCAAGGAAATGTTTATCTCGTGGATGCCTTTTAATCATACTTGCCATGTACACTGTGCTAGT
>JAIUZE010006929.1:0-10795 GCA_022085475.1 Heliosperma pusillum
TTTGACTTGTATTTTTGGAATGTTTACCATATTAGATTGCCGGCGCATTCTCATGAGTCGTAGATAGGAGAGTGCCACTCAAATATAAAATAATATTTCCTTGATTTATATAAAAATCTGAGTGTTGAGTGCACCGTGAGAGTCCATCGTCAAAAGATCATGCAAGAGCCGAAAAGTCTATTTGATGTTCCTTATGCTGCGCCATTATGTAAATCTCAACCATGTTTTACATTTTCCCTATGCCCACGTTGTTTCGGGATGTGTTTCATTGTGCTCTATAAGCTACTTGATGGGATTTGCATTTGGTTGGATTGATTGTTGCTCGTCGCCCTTGTCCTTGTCATGTTTGTTATTGTATGCTTGCTTGAAGACAAGCAAAGGTTTAGCTTGGGGAAATTTGATAAGTGTTAATTTGTATGATTTTATCCCCTCATTTTAGCTCGATTTGATATGGTTTATCCACTTTAAGAAGTGGTTTTATGAGCTAATCTCTCCTTTGCAGTATTTCTCGTGCTTTAATGTCATTTGTAGAAATTGAGTCGTTTCTACTTCAAATCCCGTCATTTGAAGGAAATATGAGCAAGGAGAAGCTAAGAAGGACGTTTACGTGAGGTTAAGATGGCATGCTATAAAGATCTAGAGGTTCCGAGTCAAAGGGAACAAGTTTCAAGTCATTCTGAGCTCATATGCACAAGTTGCGACGGTTTAGCTATTCGTCGACGAAAGTCGTCTCAAACATCATGCTCCGACCCTTAACCCTTGGGACATGATCAAGCTCAAATAGGGGAGCAAATGAGGCCCAAGAGGTGTTAGTTACGTCCCCGTTCGAATTTAAAGTCAATGGAGTCAAGGTAGATCAAGTCACGTACCAAGGGAAGATCAAACGAAAGTCAAAGAGTGAAGAATACAATATACCCGATCGGGTATGTGGTAAACCCGATCGGTTATGTTTGTTGATCCGAGCTTTTGCTTCGACTTCCTCCTTTTTGTCCTATGTGATGAATGCATGACTCCTCCCCCACGAAACCTACTGCTATATAAGAGAGCCTCAGCACACAATTCTCAACACACCTCCCTACACATGTAAAAACCCTAGCCTCCACACAACATTAGATTAGATTAGTTTTTCTTCTTTCTCTCATCTTTCTTAGTTTAGTTTAGTTTTAGTTTTCTCTAGTTTAGTTTAGTTCTAAATTTACTTCAATTGTAATTGTTTTACTTGTAATTGGAATTCTAGTTTCCGGGTTTGCATTTTCCTATTCAAGTTCCTATTCCATTTCAATCTTTGCTCATCCTTTCCGGTAATCCTTATTCTTGTTTTTACATTATAGTTTCATTTTCTTTTAGTATTTTCTTTATCATGTTTACCATTCTTAGTTTTATAATCTTAGTTTCCCTTTCATTGTTAATCATGCATAAGTAATCTTTGTTCTAGGGGAAGGGTTAACATGTCTAATTAATTAATAAGTATAAATTGATTCCGGGTAGAATTGTTTTAGTTGTCTCTATTTCTTGTTTGATTCTCATGATAAACTTTGTTTAATGGCCATAAACAATTGTTTGTACTTGTCAATTTTCGTCTCAAGGGCGAGAGTCGAGATGAAAATTAAAGGACTGGCAAGAATAGTTTAATGACCTAGCAAGGCTGAAAAGACGTTAGGACCCGTTAAAAAGTCGGTATGAATCCGAAAGGAATATACCATTTAAAGACTTGGACAACTATGATTTTTCTAAACCCGTAATCAACTTTGCTTTTAAATTGATTAGCATGTGAACCCCGATCCCTAGATCCTTTTCTTTATTGTATTGTTATCATTTTTATTATAGCATTTATTAATTAGTGACAACATTTGCCAATCGTACAAGGTAGAGTTCTAACCATAACTATTCACAAGTATCTCCCGTCTCCCCGAGATCGACCCCTTACTTCCCTAATTACATTAATTTGTTGTTAGCCTAGTTTGGGTTATTTATCTTTGATTAGGGTATGCGACAACCCGATCAAATTTTGAAAATTTGATCGGGCCTGTCGCAAGCCCTGGTCAAAGATAATTACCCAGACTAGGCTAATAACAAATTAATGTAATTAGGGAAGTAGGGGTCGATCCTCAGGGAGATGGTGTTTCCTATAGAATGTGAAATGTCTTGAAATTGGGTCTTATCTAACGAGTATCTGGGTTTTGGGGTTTTGATTTCTAAACTAATAAAAAGCATAAATGAAAACAAAATAAAAGCAAATCAAAACGAAAACAATAAAGCAGGTGATGAATTAACAATGATAAAAGGATCTAGGGAAATAGGTTCACACATGTAGATTAACATATTGATGAAATTTGATTTGGAACATGCAAATAATTCATTGTGAGTTCGTAAGAATGATGTGTTCATTACAATCATAGATCAGATGGTCTAGCAGGCTTTTAGTCAATTTACTAGGTCTAATCTACCATGTCATGCTTTGTCTATTCAATTCACGTATTTCTACCTTGGAAAAGAATTCCATTTTAGTCAATGATTTTGGCCATAAATCGTTAACTATCGTTACAATCCAAACATGCATAGACACAACGTTTTAAAGGCACAATTTCTTTATCCAATTTTCATCTTTTAATTAACCTAACATGGCTACCCTACACCCTAGAAAGGTGACTACTTACTCATGGTATTGTTTAAACCTAAGATGATGTTAATAATAAAAACTAGGATAGACATGTTTATTTGGTTTTGACAATATTTTAAGACTCTTTATATGGCGATAATAACGACGCTAAATTGACAATCTAATGAAGTGAAACGATTACAACGATGTTGAAATTGAACATACAATAGCATATAAAGGAAATAACAATCAAATGGGAAACATGAAAACTTAAAACAAAAGATAAAATAGGAATACCTAGATGACGATCAACGATGATAATGATAACGATAAAAGAAATTCCTTGCATAAAATAGTCGTTCCACGAATTACAACGCTTGAACCACTTAAAGTAGATTACAAGGATGAAATTCTTATTGATCTAGGCTAAGGATTTGATATAGAAAAGAAAGAAATAAACTAAGAAACTAAGGACAAAAAGGAAGAAGAAAATGATCTAGACAAGAGAAGAGAGGCTAGGTTTCTCTCCTCTTAATCTCGGTTTTCTAATCTAAAGAGAAATGTAAGAAGAGAAGAGAAGTGAAGTATGGAGAGATGTGTTGAGAAGTGTGGGTGAGGCTCTCTTTATATAGCAGTAGGGTTTCGTGGGGGAGGGGTCATGCATTGATCACATAGGACAAAAAGGAGGAAGTCGAAGCAAAAGCTCGGATCAGCAGACATCCCCGATCGGGTAAGTTGTAATCTTGGTACATTGACTTCCGTTTCATCTCCCCTTGCATATGACTTGACTTTCATTATCCCCCTTGACCTCTTGAGTCGGGTTTGATGATAGGATTTGAGGTGGAAGGTCGATTGCTTTGCTTATTTGATCGATCTTTTGACAACCGCGAAATCGTCTTTACTTCTTCTTTCTTTTGAATCAGTGAACCTTCTTGAAATGCCTTTGACTTGGTCAAGCTCGCTTCTCAAATTGTCGGGTTCTAGGCAAATGCTCAGAAATATAGAAAAAGGGCGTAGAAACGTCACTTTCCCTACAAAACAGGTTAAAACATGGAATTCGCCTAGAAGACGATATTAGCTCACAAAATGGCTTAACAAAGCACAAATGACATACAAAACCGAGCTAAATTGTGGATTAAAATCATACAAATATTCACTTATCAAACTCCCCCAAGCTAAACCTTTGCTTGTCCTCAAGCAAGCACAACAAACATAACTAGGACAAGGGTTGCGAGCATTGGCAACTACACCATCAAGAAACAAATCTCAACATAAAGCTTTTGGAAACATAATGAATCATAACCCAAAAACAACGTGGGCAAGAATGATACATAAACATGGCTAAGATTTACATAACGGCGTAGCACAAAGAATTTCACTATAGATTTTCGGCTCTTGCATGATCTTTTGACAGGTGGACTCTCACGGCACACTCGAACACTCATTGTATGTAAAAGGTGATTTCTTTATATGTAAATGTTTTTGAGACACTCACCTATCTACGACTCATGAAAATGTGTCCGCAGTCTAATATGGTAAACAATTCAAATTACAAGTCAAAGATCACAATGCACACAGAAAAGAAGCCGGAAGAATAGGAAGAAGGCTTTGGGAAATGGGTGAAAGGTGGACAAACAGTTATGGTTACTGTGAAGTTTTAAACAAGCTAGCAACTAACCAATGATAAATGGATACTCAATCCAAACTTTCGATCAATTTCCCAGAAGACGGATAACGAAGCCAAAAGCAGCAAATTGGCTTATTACACACGAAACACAAGGGTAAACTCCTTCTGAATATTGAATTGACATTTTAAGGAGATACTCACAACTTCTTCTTTTATTTCTTTTTCTTTCTTTCTTTTTTTCGATTTTTTTTTTTTTTCATTTTCTATTTCATTTTTTCTATTTCTTTTTTTTCTTTCTTTTTTTTTCTTTTTTTTTTCGTTTCTCTTTTTTCTTTTCTTTTTTTTCTCTTTTCTTTTTTTCTTTTGAACATAACAACACTTCTTGAACATTTTCGTTCTCCCAAATTCACTTTGACATCAAGGAACAAAATCTTCTCAAAAGAATACAACATAGTCTAGCTACTAGCTCAACAGGGTAGGCAGTTTTTATATGTAGTTGTTATCTTGTGAAACATTTGTATGAAGGGGCTAATTTTGAGGTGTAATTCAAAGTTAAAAAAAGGCTTCAAATCTTTGTGAATCATGAATGCAATGCTTATAGGAATGAAATGAGAACCATACTTATGCGTTTTGACATGACACATATCACAAGGAGAACTACACACACCTAGATGAGACTGGGTATAGATGTACCAGCCTAAGGAGGTTCTACCTTACAATATATGTAACTTGTACTCATCTATAGATTCATTCCATGTCTATTGTGTACAAGACTTCCCCATGTATGCACAATTCAATAAACGTTGAATCATTATGCTTTGAAAGCTCTAAGTTTGGGAAATGTAACATGATAGCATAGTAAACAAGCAAGCAAAGCATGAAAAGCATTCAATTATGTTCAAAATTTTAAATTTTTCTCTTATTCAAAAATTTGAAAAATATAAACAACTAAAATGCAAAATGGGAAAATACAATCCCTCCCCCAAGCTAAACATCACATTGTCCTCAATGTGAGCACAAAGACAAAATATGCAATGAGATGCTTAATGGGAAAAAGGGGGAAAAAGGAAAAATGAAAGAAGAGTGAAGCTTACTAGCCATCGCTGACTCCCCCAAGCTAGTCTTTTGGACTTGACAAGGAAGGTCTTTATAGATTTTCTTCAAAAACTCTTTCATCTGCAAAATAAATCCTAACAACGAAAAAGGGAATACAAAAATAAAAATGCAAAAAGAAAAGGAACACGGGCTGCTTCCCGAGAAGCGCAATTTAAAAGTCTTGCTAGACTCCATTTCTTTCTTTGATCATCCTTTATCTCTAAGCTCACTATCATCCGAGCTCATCATCATAGCGTTCCTTACATTCTCCATCCATGCCAAGCTTTTCCGAGAATAGCCCCTTCTGGCACTTTTAGTAGTAGTGCTTTTAGCATGCTCACCTGCAAGAGAATCAACACTAACATGTGCCTCCAACGGATCCGTCAGTAAGGATCGAGGCATAGAAGAAACAATAGAAGAGTCATCAACATCAAGCACATAACATGAGTCTTATAACACGGGACTCCTAACGGTGGAAGTTTTACTAAAGGTCACCTTGTCATCTCCTACCTCCAATGTCAACTTCCCATTCTTGACATCAAAAACCGCACCAGCGGTGTGCAAAAAGGGTCTTCCCAAAATGATTGGGATTTGAGAGTCCTCGGCCATGTCAAGTACTAGAAAGTCAACGGGAATGAAAAACTTACCAACTTTGACGGGCACATCTTCTAAAACACCCATAGGTTGTTTTAGAGAACGGTCCGCCATTTGCAAAGTAATATGAGTGCATTTCAAAGCACCCATGTTAAGTTTTTCAAACATAGAAAAGGGCATGACACTTACACTAGCACCTAGGTCGCAAAGGGCCTTATCAATGGTATACGTGCCTATAGTGCAAGGGATGGAGTAACTACCAGGATCCTTAAGTTTTGGTGGAGACTTATTTTGCAAGAGTGCACTACACTCTTCAGTGAAAGCTACGGTCTTAATCTCATTGAAGGATCTCTTCTTTTTGAGGACTTCTTTCATAAACTTGGAATAAGAAGGAACTTGGGAAAGCAATTCAATGAAAGGGACTGTTACCTTTAAATTCTTGACGACGTCAAGGAACTTACCATACTTTGCCTCGTCCTTGTTCTTGGCTAATCTTTGGGGAAATGGCACTTTGATCTCAATAGGAATCTCGGGCTCTTTCCTCTTTGACTTAGGCACCTCAGCTTCAACATCAACAACCATGGGCTCATCATTAGCCTTCTTCTTGATACCTCCTCCAAGCTTAGCCATTTTTGCTACCACTTCCTCATCCATAGCAGTGGAAGGCCCATCATAATGCTTACCACTTCTCGAGGAAATGGCATTTACAGTTTCGTGAGGTTGGAAACATTGTGAAGGCAGCTGCCCTTGCTTTTGGTGGGTATTAGAAGAGGCATATTGGGAAATTTTAGCTTCCAATAATTTGATGGCGGCATCCTTAGCTTGATCGCTCTCTTGGAATTGAGCTATTATGGTGTCTTGCCTTTGAGCCAATTGCAGCATCATGGCTTCGAGTTTACTTACACCATTGTCACTTTGTTGAAATGTAGAGGATTGAAATTGTTCTAGCTTTTGTGTGAGAAGGGCTACTTGAGCTTGTAAAAGTGCCAAAGTGGGGTCCTCTTGCTTAGATTTCAATGGTATGGAGCGGGAATTTCCATATTGAGAATCGTGAATTGCCATGGATTCAATGGTAGTGTGAGCAATTTCAAAATTAATTTGATCAAATCTTCCATTGTTAGCAGAATCCAGGATACGACGGGACTCTATATAACACCCATTATAGAATGTGATGGCAAGGAACCATGAATCTAACCCATGATGAGGACACTCCCTTTGCAAGTCCTTGTACCTCTCCCAAGCTTCATATAGGCTCTTATCACCCCCTTGTCGGAAACTAGTGATTTGACTTCTCAACAAAGCGGTCTTTTCTGGAGGAAAGTACTTTTGGTAGAAGGCAAGAGCTAAATTATCCCAACCGGTGATCCCTAATGTAACCTTATCAAGGCTATGTATCCACAATTTTGCCTTACCCCTCAAAGAGAATGAGAAGAGCATCTCTCTAATCTGCCCTTGGGTGACTCCAGTTTGTCTAATAGTGGAGCAATAGTCACAGAAGTTTTGGATGTGAAGGTTGGGATCTTCTGTGGCATTACCACTAAATTGGCTTCTTTCTATAAGGTTAATGAAGTCAGGTTTTATTTCGAAGTTTCCGGCTGTGATTTGGGGTGTAGCAATACCCCTTGGAAGTGTATCTGCAGTTGGTTTGGAATGGTCTGAAAGTCGAACCATTTTCTTTTGTGAAGATGAAGATGGAGTGTTGTTTGAAATTTGATTGGTTTTTGTGAATGGAGATGAGAATGGATATTCTTCTCCTTCAAGGTTAGATAGGATATCCGAGTAATTTTTACGAATATGGTCTAAACTTGAAGTATCTGAAGCTTTTATAATTTCGTTAAATAGTTCTTGTCTCCTACGCAGAGTTCTTTCTAGGTCGGGATCTAATTAGATAGGGGTCCCTAGTCTAGAAGATCTGGGCATAAGATGGAAAAACTAAGACGAGAAATCAAGAGAGATCTAAAGGAATTTGGATTCCTAAAGACTAGACAAAACTAATTGCAAGAAAAATCACAAAAAGAGGAAAACTAAACCGTGCTCCCCGGCAACGGCGCCAAAATTTGATCGGACCTGTCGCAAGCCCTGGTCAAAGATAATTACCCAGACTAGGCTAATAACAAATTAATGTAATTAGGGAAGTAGGGGTCGATCCTCAGGGAGATGGTGTTTCCTATAGAATGTGAAATGTCTTGCAATTGGGTCTTATCTAACGAGTATCTGGGTTTTGGGGGTTTGATTTCTAAACTAATAAAAAGCATAAATGAAAACAAAATAAAAGCAAATCAAAACGAAAACAATAAAGCAGGTGATGAATTAACAATGATAAAAGGATCTAGGGAAATAGGTTCACACATGTAGATTAACATATTGATGAAATTGGATTTGGAACATGAAAATAATTCATTGTGAGTTCGTAAGAATGATGTCTTCATTACAATCATAGATCAGATGGTCTAGCAGGCTTTAATTTTAGGCAATTTACTAGGTCTAATCTATCATGTCATGCTTTGTCTATTCAATTCACGTATTTCTACCTTGGAAAAGAATTCCATTTTAGTCAATGATTTTGGCCAGAAATCGTTAACTATCGTTACAATCCAAACATGCATAGACACAACGTTTTAAAGGCACAATTTCTTTATCCAATTTTCATCTTTATATTAACCTAACAAGGCTACCCTACACCCTAGAAAGGTGACTACTTACTCATGGTATTGTTTAAACCTAAGATGATGTTAATAATAAAAACTAGGATAGACATGTTTATTTGGTTTTGACAATATTTTAAGACTCTTTATATGGTGATAATAACGACGCTAAATTGACAATCTAATGAAGTGAAACGATTACAACGATGTTGAAATTGAACATACAATAGCATATAAAGGAAATAACAATCAAATGGAAAACATGAAAACTGAAAACAAAAGATAAAATAGGAATACCTAGATGACGATCAACGATGATAATGATAACGATAACAGAAATTCCTTGCATAAAATAGTCGTTCCACGAATTACAACGCTTGAACCACTTAAAGTAGATTACAAGGATGAAATTCTTATTGATCTAGGCTAAGGATTGATATAGAAAAGACAGAAATAAACTAAGAAACTAAGGACAAAAAGGAAGAAGAAAATGATCGAGACAAGAGAAGAGAGGCTAGGTTTCTCTCCTCTTAATCTCGGTTTTCTAATCTAAAGAGAAATGTAAGAAGAGAAGAGAAGTGAAGTATGGAGAGATGTGTTAAGAAGTGTGGCTGAGGCTCTCTTTATATAGCAGTAGGGTTTCGTGGGGGAGGGGTCATGCATTGATCACATAGGACAAAAAGGAGGAAGTCGAAGCAAAAGCTCGGATCAGCAGACATCCCCGATCGGGTACACCACTTACCCGATCGGGTAAGTTGTAATCTTGGTACATTGACTTCCGTTTCATCTCCCCTTGCATATGACTTGACTTTCATTATCCCCCTTGACCTCTTGAGTCGGGTTTGATGATAGGATTTGAGGTGGAAGGTCGATTGCTTTGCTTATTTGATCGATCTTTTGACAACCGCGAAATCGTCTTTACTTCTTCTTTCTTTTGAATCAGTGAACCTTCTTGAAATGCCTTTGACTTGGTCAAGCTCGCTTCTCAAATCGTCGGGTTCTAGGCAAATGCTCGGAAATATAGAAAAAGGGCGTAGAAACGTCACTTTCCCTACAAAACAGGTTAAAACATGGAATTCGCCTAGAAGACGATATTAGCTCACAAAATGGCTTAACAAAGCACAAATGACATACAAAACCGAGCTAAATTGGGGATTAAAATCATACAAATATTCACTTATCACTAAGGTATAACGTTAATTCGAAAGGTTTTCAAGCACTCCATAGTTTCTTGGTGGCGACTTCATTCAATCACAATTTGGTACTTTCGAGACCTTCAACGTGACGAAACCGACTGATCTAAAGCGTTTCGGTCTTCAAAGGGCATTTACGCCCTCGAGTGTGGTTTTTAGACCGCCACATGTCTGAGTCTTTTGGCGCGCGGGTGGGTGATGTCCGCAATACCTCGAGTCTTAGAATAAACCACTTTATTTTATGTAAAATAGAGGTCACTTTTTCGAAAAACTAAACACAAAATAAGAGAAGGTTAATTGTTTTAGATGAATGTTTTACTTAGTGACTCTATGAAGCTTAGAACTCCATGATGGAGATAAGCTAGATTGTGTTCAAAGTAAAATCGTAAAATTCACATGATACCCCCGAGATTTGTCATATTGTCCGAAGTACCCAAAATTTTGATTTAGAAAACTTTAAGAGGGCATAACTCGTGTTTTACGAGATCAGAAAGTGACGATTTTTTTTTTTTTTAAATCGATCGTCTTACCAAGTACTACGATTTGAAAAAAAATGGCGAGTTCGGAATTCGTAACCAAGAGATATGCTTGCTCAAAGTTTATTCGGTCAAAAAAAACTTTGACATGCAATAACTCCTAACTACAGGATCCAAATACGATTATTTTTTTTTCGAATCGTAGTTCTCGGAAAGACGATCAATTTGAAAAGAAAAAAAGCGTCACTTTTTTATCACGTAAACACAAGCTATGGCCTCTTAAAGTTTTCTAGATCATAATTTTGGGTATTTCGGGAAATATGGCAAACCTCGGGGGTACCATGTGAATTTTCCGAAGTAAAATAATAAGAATGACAGAAAAATTAAGAGAGAGAATGACGTCGAATTGTTTTGATTAAATATCGATAATCATCTGATACAACTGTGTAGCTATTTATATCTTTTTTATATAGGCTAGTTTGTTATATATATAAACTTCCTCTGAAACGGTTGTTTAATATATGTGAGGTGTATTGTAATGAAACGTATCTAATTCAAGTGAATGG
>JAIUZE010006930.1:0-24656 GCA_022085475.1 Heliosperma pusillum
TTTCAAGACCTGTGATTCTCTCTTCACTCATGGTTGTATTTTGTGTTTTTAATGTAGTTAGGTAGATGAACTCACAAACCAAAGCTCTGATAACCAATTTGCACTGAACTATTCAGAAAAACAACTAAGACACTAACAATTTGAATGAAGTTCAGACACTTTGCAATACTCTGTTTTCTGTTTGGATTAATTGACAAAGAACTAAGATAGGACCTTAATCAAAGCACAAAGCCAATGATTGAGGGTTGAACCGTGATCCCAGCACACAGCTAAGGACCCAAGCTCACTTCCAAGCACAAAGCAAAGGAAGTTGTCTCAAGCACACATCCAAGAGATGCAACAGAAACAAGGTTTCAGTTTTATGTTTTACTTCAAATCTGTCTTTCATTCATTAGGAAATGGCCTTATATAGGCAAGGAGATTACATCCTACTCGTTCAATACATCCTATGGCCACAATTGGCTTGCAAAAGAAACAGAAATAACAGCTACATTGTTCAGAATTAAAGCAATAAAGTAGAAAAGCAGTCTAATGAGACAATCTGCCTTAATGGGGTTGTTTAGGTTGAAACTGGTGGAGGAGTGGACTTCCAGGCTTGAATCTTGAGCTCAACTGAAGTTGGATGAATGCCAAAGGGTCTGCTAAAAGATCCTCGAGCTTGTTTGTTCAAAATAGGAAAGTTTGATAGTGACATTTAAACTACTGCCAAAGGCTGAATTCCTGGACAGTTTGTAGTTGTCCCTAAGCTAACTTTTTGTGTGTTTGTTTCTGGGGGGGGAAGTCCTGGGGAAAGTTGTAGAGGACCTTCCCAAGACATAGGTTTGAGGGTTGTTTAGGCTTGTTTGATTGTGTGGGGCCCCATGGACCTTGTTTAGAAAAGCAGTGATAGGCTGTTTTTGGCTGGGGGCTGTTTTGTTGTGTTGGGTTTGTTGGGCTGTTGGCTGAGCTTTGTTGTGGCCTAGTCTTGGGAAGTGGATGGCTAGGCTTTGTTCTGGTTGTGGTGATGTTGTCTTAGCAGGCTTGAAGTGGTTGTGGCTTGGACTGAATAGAACATTGTCATAGCTTGTCATGGTGTTGTCTGAATGTAGGTTGTTGTTTTGCTGTTGAGTCTTGTCTTGAGTTTGTGTCTTGTCTTGAGCTCGTGTCATGGCTCGTGTCTTGGCTTGGTCACATACTCCCGTTGCAAATAACATATTTAAGCTTATACAATAGAGAGCATACATCAGATTTAACACCATTGAAGATCCTAGCATTACGTTCTTGCCATAGAAAGTACACAAGCCCATTCATAGCACAACGAGCCCATACTTTCTTCCAGCTTTTCCCTCTGTTAAGTCCAAGCTTGTTCAACTCATGTTTCAGGCTAAGAACATTTCTGTGGACTCCTTGCCAAGCCAGAACCTTCTGAGCTAAATCAGTAGAGAAGGAACATTCAAAAAACAAGTGAGAACTAGTTTCCTGTTGCCTCTCACATAGAATACATCTATTGACAAGAATAAACCCTCTTTGAATGAGATTATCAGTGGTAGGGAGACTATTCTGAGCAGCAAGAATAGTTGTAAACCAATGTCTTGGCATGATAGCAGAGTCACATGTTGCCTTTGCCCATGTGAGAACAGGAGAAAGCCCTCTGAACAGGTTGTAGATGCCTTCAAGATGCAATCTGCCCAGTTTTGTTTGATCAGATAGGACCTGTCTTGCAGTGGTGCTATTGCCTGTCAACTGAAGGAGTTCATTCCTAATGCTCAAAACTTTTTTCCAGCCAGCAGAATCAGAATCCTTAGCAGCAACATCCCAAATATCAGTATGTTTCAAGAGGTAGGCACGGCACCAACTGACCCAAATTGAGTCATTATGCAACTGAGAAAGTTTCCAAATCCATTTAACAATTAGAGATTTGTTCTAGCTCATAATTTCCCTGATATCAAAGCCTCCTTTATTCCTCTTCCTACAAATATTCTTCCAACTCAGGAAGATGTGCTTTCTGCCCCCCTGCTTGTAGCCCCAAAGAAATTGCCTACACATTTTCTCAATGTTAGCAATAACCTCCTTAGGTAAGAAGAGGCAAGAGCACCAAAAGCTTTCCACACCAAAAATAACAGAATTCATAAGCTGAATCCTGCCAGCATAAGAAAGAATCTGTGAAGTCCAGTGATCAATTTGAGTCTGAATTCTACCAAGCAGGCTATGATACATTTCAGAAGTAACCCTAGAAGGATTCAAAAGAGTGCCCAAGTATTTGAAGGGAAAACTTTCTTCAACATAACCAGTATGTTGCATTATCATCTGTTTCACCTCAGAAGAGACTCCACCAAAATAAATATTAGTCTTGTTGTCATTTGGGAGCAGCCCTGACCAAGTACCAAAAACCCTGAGAGCTTCTTTGGCAGCTAGAACAGAAGGAAGATCCCCTCTCACAAATATAAGCAAGTCATCAGCAAACATTAGATGAGTAAGCCCAATTTTGACACATTTAGGGTGATAACTAAATCCAGAAGAAAGAAGAAGGGATCTCAATTTTCTAGATAAACATTCCATACAAAGAACAAAAAGCAAAGGAGAAAGAGGATCTCCCTGCCTAAGCCCCCTCTTGCCTTCAAAATACCCAACAGAAGACCCATTAATATTCAAGGAGAATCTAGAAGAGGTAACACAAGTCATAATCCAATTAATAAATTGTACAGGGAAACCAAGAGTGGGAAGAATTTGAGCAAGAAAAGTCCAGCTAATAGAGTCAAAAACCTTTTTGAAATCAACTTTCATCATACATCTAGGGGTCAAGTACTTCCTAGTGTAACCCTTAACTAATTCTTGAGTGAGCAAGGTATTATCAAAAATGTTCCTACCATGAACAAAAGCAGCCTGTTCATTACCAACAAGGGAGGGCATGACACTCTTGAGCCTAGTGGTCAGAACTTTGCTAATAGTCTTATAAATGACATTACAGCAAGAGATAGGACGAAAATCCATAACAGATTTAGGAGTAGAAGACTTTGGGATAAGAGTAATAAGGGTAGAATTCACCTCAGGTAAGAGTTTCCCAGATTTGAAAAAATCCAGAACAACTGAAGTGAAGTCCATCCCTATAGTAGCCCAGGCCTTCTTGAAAAACCCAGCAGAGTAGCCATCAGGGCCTGGACTCTTAGTATCCCCAATAGAAAAAAGAGCAATCCTGATCTCCTCAGAAGAAATAGCCTTCATCAAATCAGTAGCCAAATCAGGAGGGAGCAAAGGACCATTTCTGAGTAGAGTGAGGTCAGTAGGAAGAACAGGAGCCTCAGTACCAAGTAGGTCCTTGTAGAAATCAAGAAAAGCAGATTCAATCTCACCAGGAATAGTGCAATCAGTGCCATTCTTATCCTTGATGGTGCCAATGAAGTTCTGGTTCCTTCTTTGGGCAATCTTAGCAAAGAAATATCTGGTGTTTCCATCAGATAGTTTGATATCATGAGCCTTAGATCTTTGTAGCTAATATTAAGCTCAATCTGCTTCAACTTGTAAAACTCAGCTCTGAGATTACTTTCTTGCAATAGGAGCTGAGCATTCAGGGGATCAAAATGAAGGATATGTTGACAGGAGATAAGATTATCTTTGGCTAAGATAACTCTCTTCTGAATTCCAGAAAAATCTTGCTTGTGAAGGCTTTTAAGGCTTGGCCAACTTTAAATGAGAAATAAGTCTGAACATGGGGCAACCACCAATGTTAAAGTTCCAAGTATCCTGAATAGCAGAGACAAACTGAGGATGATCTCCCCAGCAGTTCAAATAACGAAAAGATCTAGGAGACTGTCTTCTAGCTTCAGCTACTTTAACCACCAGAGGAGAATGATCAGAAATCCCTGGCTCCATTGCATTAGCAAAGGAATCAGGAAAGAAGGTGGACCAAGTAGAATTAACCAGAACCCTGTCCAATTTAATCCGCTTTAGAGCATCATGATCCTGCTTATTAGTCCAAGTAAATTCACAGCCATAAGTTGTTAAATCATCCAGGCAAGCAGCCCTAAGACAATTATTAAAATCCTCAATGTCAGAAAAAGAAGGAGGAGTATTACTGATTCTTTCATTAGTACTCCTAACACAATTGAAGTCACCAAGTAAAATCCAGGGAGTGGTATTGCCAACTGAGTCATAAAATCCCAAAGAGTATGACGATCATTACCATCATTAGCCCCATAGACCAGTGTAAGAAGAAAGGGAGAACAGTGAGGAGAGCAAACCTCAAGATGAATCCACTGGGAGCCAACAGAAATAGTCCTAATAGTAAGACTAGGATTCTTCCAAATAACCCAAATACGCCCATTATAATGATAATGGTAATTATTCAAAATATTAAAGTGCCTAAAAATAGTTCTACTCAAGATAGCAGCCTTCTTCTCTTTTATTCTAGTCTCAATGATACCCAAAATATCCAACTGTGATTTCATAAAGAAATCAATTATTTCACCCTGTTTAAGGGGTTGATTCATACCCCTAATATTCCACGCACCAATAATCATAGAGAGGAAGGTGGGCCATCATCAGAAGACCCTGTATCTGGAGCCAATAATACCTGAAATCCTTGGACAGTTGAAATAGGATTAATGATCTGCGTGGAGACTTTGCCTATTTTCTTCTTAGGAACCTCCAAGAACTACTACTACTACTACATCGTATTATTCTATTATTACATGAAAATATTAAGCCATAACTAATCGTATTAATTATCATATTTTGAATATTATAATTTAAAAACAACCCGTGCATTTTTGCACGGGTTTAAAAATAGTTGTATATTAAAACACAATTAGGTTTGGTATCCGACCCCGTCTGAGCCACCTCTATTTACCATTTATATTTATTTTATATGAAATGTTATTGCGTTTGATTTGTCTAACTCATACATTTATAATTTATCATTTAGTCCAAAAGAACATGGACTTAGACTTAATAAAACATTTGGTAATTTAGCGATTTTAACAATCAAACCCGCATTGACCCGTTTTCGAATATTTATAATTTAGTCTTTCATAATTTTTTACATTTTATCGAGCTATTATATATTTATATATCTAATCCCTTGCAATTTTTGCACGGGTTTAAAACTAGTATATATATAAAAGAGGCTTTTTTCGAGGCACGCGAGTGGCTCCCCTTTTATAGGAACTCTTAAAATAAAAATTAAATTCATATATATATAAATGTATTCTTAAAATAAAAATTAAATTCATACATATACTTTCCAAGTTATGGTTGAACTCTTAGATTTTGATTATATTTTTAAAATTAATTATTTTTCTAATAATATTATCAACTTTTCAACATTAAATTCGTACATATACTTTCCAAGTTATGGCCGAACTCTTAGATTTTGATTATATTTTTTAAATTAATTATTTTCCTAATAATATCATCAATTTTTCAACTTTTTAGAAACTCTTTAAATAAAAGTTAAATTCATAACTATTATTTGTCCCACATTGAAAAATAGTGTAGATGTGGTAAATTTATTACATATAAATGGTAGAATTGTCCCACATCGGAAAAATAATAAAGTGGGTAATCCTATGATTATAAATATGATTCATCCTTAAACTTTATGTATCAACCATAAAATTTGAATCTCTTAAATATTGTCTAAGAGATCTCTTAAAAGTTTGTAGATGTGATGAATATACTATGTATAAATAGTAAAATTGTCCCACATCGTAAAATTAACATAAGGTGAGTGATCCTATGATTAAATATAGGAATCATTCTTGGACCTTATATAACAAACTAAAATCTTTTAAGTCTCTTAATTAAGTATTGTCTTAGAGATCTCTTAAAAGTTTGTCTATTATTATCTTCACAATTGTTAAATTTACATCATCAAAAATTAATTTTAAAAAGTTTTATTAATTTTTTTTTTAAAATTATGAAGATAATATAATTAGATTCGCGGTGAAAAAGATTCTGCAATGTATAGAAACTCATATTATTTGCACATACTTATTGCAATTTTTAGTATATTATTTGTCCTACATTGAAAAATAATGTAGGTGTGGTGAATATATTACCTATAAATAATAGAATTGTCTCACATCAGAAAATTATCATAAGGTGGGTGATCTTATGATTACAAATAGAAATCATATTTGGAACTAAAGTTTCAAACCAAAATCTTTTAATTTGAGCCTCTTACTTATTGTCTTACAAAACTTTTAAAATTTGTATTATAATCTTCACTATGGGTGAAATTTATATCATTAAAAATTAATTTAGAAAAGTATGATAAATAATAATTTTGATGGTAAACGACTATTTAATGTGTTATTTGTCCCACATTAAAAACAATGTAGGTATGGTGACTCGTGAATATATAATACGTATAAATATTAAAATTGTCCCACATTAAAAAATTATAATAAGGTAGAGTGATCGTAAATATGATCATCGCACGGGCTTTTAAACTATTTTTTTATATGGTTATGTTAATAAATGACTTAAAAAATTTAATAAATGACATTTAAAATATTTTTTTTATTAGTGTAATATTAATATAACAGTTTAGTAACAATTAAGAAATAAATATTATATGAAAAAAGATGGTGTACTACTTAGTTTGTTATTAGTCCCACATTGAAGAAAAATGTATGTGTGGTGAATATATTACCTATAAATTGTAAATTGTCCCACATTGAAAAATTATTACTAGTCATCCTTAAACTTTGGTATAAACCCACAATTTTTGAAGTCTCTTAATTATTGTTTTGGAGAGTTCTTAACAAAATGGAATTATACTAGTCACAATATATAGTTAAATTTACATCATTAAAAATTAATTTAGAAAATTATCATAAATAATAATTTTGATGATAAACTATTTAATGTGTTATTAGTCCCACATTGAAAAATAATGTATTTGGGAAAATATATATACTAAGTGTAAATTGTAAAATTATCCCATATCGAAAAATATCATGATGTGGAGTGATCATAAAAATGATTATAAACATGAGTCATTTTAGTCTCTTAAGTATTGACTTAATAAACCTTTAAAATTTTGTATTATTAACTCCACAATAGTGAAATTTACATCATCAAACTTAATTTAGAAAATTTAGGAAAGTATTATATAAGTAATAATTTTGATGGTGTACTACTTAATAAGTTATTTGTCTCACATTGAAATATATTACAAGTGTGGTAAATATATTACGTATAAATAATATAATTGTCCCACATCTGAAAAATTATCATAAGCTGGGGTGATCATATAATTATAAATAAGAGTCATCCTTGAAACTTAGATATCAACCCAAAATCTTCCGAATCTTTTAAATATTGTCTTAGAGAGCTCTTAAAAGTTTGTATCTACATAAGTGAAACTTACATCATCAAAAAAATCTTTTATTTATCTCAATATACATTTTCTAATATATTATATTCAAGTGGTATTTATAATTTTTATATAAAAAATTTGCATTCATTTCACAAAAAAATATTGTAAAAATGAGTCATACTTCAACTTATATATTCACCCAAAATCTTTTGAATCTCTCAAGTATTATCTTACAGAGGTCTTAAAAGTTTGTATTATTATCTCCACCTTAATGAAATTTACATCATCAAAATTAATTTAGGAAAGTATCATAAATAATAATTTCAGAAAGTATCATAAATAATAATTTTAATGGTAACTACCAAATAATGTTATTTGTCTCACATTAAAAAGTAATGTAAGTGTGGTGAATATACTATGTATAAATAGAGAAATTGTCCCACATCAGAGAAATATCATAAGCCGAGATGATCACGCGATTATAAATAAGAGTCGTCCTTGAAACTTAGAGATGAACCCAAAGTCGTTTAAGTCTCTCAAATACTCCCTTCGTCCTGGTCGTTTGTTTGCCTTTTTTTAGGAGTATTTTAATCAAAGGCAAACAAATGATTAAGACGAAGAGAGTATTAGTTTAGAGAGCTCTTAAAATTTTGTATTAATTATGAAAATAATATAATTAGATTTGTGGTAAAAAAAATGTTATCATTACAGTGTAGAGTTTCATATTATTTGCATATACTTTGTGTAATTCTTAGTATGTTATGTATCTCACATTGAAAAATAATGTATGCGTGGTGAATATACTAATATTTATAAATAGTAGAATTGTCCATATCGAACAATTAGCATAAGGTGGGGTGATCAACCCAAAATCTTTTGATTTTCTTAAACATTGTCTTAGAGAGCTTAATTCTTAGGTACTGTGGATCATTTTTTGAGTCATAATATAGATCAAATATAACTCGAGTCCCGACAAGGTTGATAACATATGTTTAAAATAGAAGTTGAATCAATATATCAATATTATTTTTTAAAAAATTACGGAGTATATTTTATTATAGTCTTAAAATTTCAAAAGTTTATTTTTATAAATTAACTCTTATAGGAAAATTACGAAAATGACATTAACGTAGACCCGTGCATCGCACGGGCATGAAATCTAGTAAGAGATATTTTAATCAAATACAAACAAATAATTGGGACGAAAGGAATATTAGAGATATCTATTGATGATATATCTAGTAATTGAAGTAGAACAAATAGTTGTATAAGATGGTCTGGCGCTTATGTGTTTATTCAAAACATGTGTCTCGTTTGGTTGCTATATGGGAATTAATTTTCTATGATTTTAGAAAACACGTAAATTGGATAAATCATGTGAATTGTCCAAAACTCATTTGGTTGACAATTTATGGGAAAAAAAATCTTATGATTTGGGGCAACCAAACATTCTCTCATTTTTCCAAATCATGGGATTTCTATTTTTCCACGTTTTATATGGGGTAACCAAACAAGACCTTAATAAATGGCTTTACTCACTAATATGTTTATATTTGAATATGTTTTTACATTTTGTGTATAACGGTCTTCAACAAGACCAATCATGTATAAGTAGATGACAACGGACAAGTTAGGTAGCACGGATATTCCTAACCGTCGTCCCGTGTCGGACACCGACACTCGTCTAAATGTATCGATAACTATAAACGAGAAATGAGGGGTCGAAATACTGAAAGAGATTGATTAGAAGATGAGTTTGAACGGTAAAGAGATCGAATGAATTATAGTCTAAGTCAAATTTTAAATTCAATTATTTAAAATTAATATAAAAAGCAATTACAAAAATAAATTCATACGTTATTTATAACTATAAATTATATATTTTTATTAAATTTAAATAATGTGTCCCGTGTTCTTAATTTATAAAATGACGTGTTATGTGTTCGTATCCGTTTTAATGCTACCTAACTGGCAAGTGATAAAATGAGACTAAAATGTTAACGTGACATGAGAATTGGTGAGTGACAAATTGTTACGGAGTATAATATGTACTCCGTATAAGATTAGGTTTGACGATGTAACAAACCAAAAACCGCAATTACTAATTACTAAACAAGAAAATACTCAATAACATCATACTTGAAACTTGAAAGTGGCCAATAATAATTACAAAAAAATTAGACAATCCACAGTGGAGAATAATTCTTTGTTCTTATTGTCCACATGGCACATATTGGTCGAGAGGGCACAGCACAAGGGTCAATATATCCTTTCCTCTAAAATTTGAGTAGAATATGCAACATGACTTGCAAGTTGCAATAGTGATCTTACTACAGAGAAGGTCCCCTATTACAAAAGAGATGGTGCTACGAACATACCTCATTATCACAAAAAAAAAAAAAAAAAAAATCTACTCCCTCCGTCCCGGTCATTTGTTTACCATTTCCATATTTGGGTGTCTCATTCATTTGTTTACCTTTCTATATTGGAAAGACTTTTGATGAGTAATTTCATCACCCAATGGGACTATTGTCCACTTGTCATCTTATGACACTACCCACAAATGGTCCCCTCCCCTTTCCTTGGTCTTTGTGCCAAAAGCAAAGGTAAACAAATGACCGGGACGGAGGGAGTATATTATAGTATTATGGACGTTCTTACTCCTTCCTTTCAGTTCCAAGTACATATAGTCCCTCCATTTCTGTTAATTGTTGTCATATTTCTTTATTTGGGTATTTCAATCAATTTTTTTTTATATTGAGTGATATTTGTAAAAACGGTAGTAACTTTTTCAATACCCAAGTCTTAGTTTCAATTTATCTTTTACATCTTATTTTTTAGGGATATTCTACGGTGTACCCCTGAGTTTTTCGGTTTTCTATGTTGTACCCCTCTTTTTTTTTTATTATCTATGTTGTACCCCTAAGCTTCTTACTTATTTCTCTATGATGACCTCTGCAACTCTATATTCACTTAATCGCTTTCAAACAACCATATTTCGACCTTTATTCAACCTCATTAATGTCTAATTACCTTCCTCTATAAATTGCATCACAAATCACTTTTAAGAAGTAAAAAGTACTATTAAAAACCTTCGTTATGAAACATGAAATGATAATGGAGATTTCGTGAATTGTTTTTTAGATTTGTGTACTATTTGGTGAGTTAATGGGTTAGTTGGCGAACTATTAAGTAAGTGAATAGTTTATCGAGTAATTGGAACGATCATTATGGTCATTATATAGACTAATGTATAAAGCTCAGAAGTACATCATAGATTTCCTAAAATGTAGGGGTTCATCATAGAAAACAAAAAAATTCAGGAATACACGGTAAAATTTCCCTAATTTTTAATACTCATCTTGTAGTTTATCCCAGTTTTCTAAGAGTAAAACAAGAGTAAATCTAGTCATCAAACCAGAAGTGGTCTAAATATAGTACATTTAGCCAAATCAATAACAAACGTACAAAAGCGAGTAAGAAGTAACCCTAGTGGATTTGCTCACATTAATGATCCGCGTCTCATTGGATTATGAGTTAACAAATTCAATCACAAATTCACATCTAAGACGGAAGTACCATTTAAGATGAATAATTAAGAGACCGTATTTCAGAAGACCCGTGGTTACAATCTTTACAAGGCTTATTTTCCAAATCATTTGAACTTTAACATTACATACGGCATAGTATTCGTACATCCCACAATGGCCTATAAATAGAGGCCACTAACATCCTAACATATCCATAATTTCAAAGCAAGTATAACATAGCATTAAAGCCAACTAAGAAAATACTCAAAAGAAAAGAGACAAGTTTGAAAATATGGAGAACTTTCCCATTGTTGATATGGAGAAGCTCAATGGTGAACAAAGGAATGTCATTATGGAGAAAATCAAGGATGCTTGTGAGAATTGGGGATTTTTTGAGGTAATCTATAGGTCCATTTACTAACAAATAATGGAAAAAAAACACTTTATATTTTACGATGCTCGCTTGTTAACAACTATATATATTAATGTCGACAGAAAAGAATAAGACCCTCTTTGACGTCTAAAAGGTTAAACTAGTAGAAGTCGTAGTTTATATATGACATCTGATAAAATTGGAATGATACGACAACAAATTTAAACTATACTTCATAAACCTGAACGATGTGGATAATTCAGTCTTACCTAATAGAGATTAACCCATATTTCCTTAACTCGAGTAGTAATGACATATATATTTATGTATTTCTTATCGGGTACGACTAATCTAGGTGGTGAACCATACTATATCTCATGAACTTATGGATACTGTGGAGAGGATGACAAAACAGCATTACAAGAAAACTATGGAACAAAAGTTCAAGGAGATGGTCGAGAGCAAAGGTTTAGTGGCTGCTCAATCTGAGGTCAATGACATTGACTGGGAGAGCACCTTCCATCTCCGACATCGCCCCACCTCCAACATATCCGAGATCCCTGATCTTGAAGACGAATATCGGTAACAATCACATACTCTTACATAGTAATCCTTACAAGAAGCACAAACCTTGTAGAAGACGGTTTCAGAACTAGTCTCATATCTCGTATTTGAAACCGTCTCATATAAAACTCACGTACAATATGTACTCACACAAGTAGTAAAATGACAGGACGGTTATGAAGGTCTTTGCCGCAGAAATAGAGAAGTTATCAGAACAACTCCTTGACTTGCTCTGCGAGAATCTCGGCATTGAGAAAGGCTACCTTAAGAAGGCCTTCCATGGGAAAAATGGGCCAACTTTCGGCACCAAGGTTAGCAACTACCCACCATGCCCCATGCCCAACCTTATCAAAGGCCTTAGGGCCCACACCGACGCCGGTGGCATCGTTCTATTGTTCCAAGATGACAAGGTCAGTGGGCTGCAGCTTCTCAAAAATGGAGAATGGGTTGATGTTCCACCTATGAAACACTCTATAGTTGTCAACTTGGGTGATCAACTTGAGGTATAATCTTACTCGTAATATTCTCGAGGCAGCTATATAATGGATCACTTGGAAACCGTATTTACTATTGGTCACTCAGAAAGAGACTGTTTTTCACTTAGATATCAGTTCTAGGGTAATGTTAGTTATTTTCATTTACAATTAATTAGACTGATGAAATCGTTCGCCTTCGTGACATTATTAGGTTATTACTAATGGGAAGTACAAGAGTGTAATGCACCGGGTGATAGCACAGACAGATGGTAACAGGATGTCCATAGCATCATTCTACAACCCTGGCAGTGACGCCGTGATTTACCCGGCTCCTGAACTCCTGAACAAGCAGGAGAACAGTACAACATACCCAAAATTCGTGTTCGAGGACTACATGAATCTCTACATAAAGGTTAAGTTCCAGGAGAAAGAGCCCAGGTTTGAGGCAATGAAGGCAATGGAAAGTACACTCAACATCGGTCCAATATCAACTGCTTAATCTTATTAATAACTATTAAGTAAATAAGTAATGTGTTTCCTTATTACAGTAATAATTATTAAGGGTCAGAGTTCACTTATGTCGACATATGTTGGTATTCTTAGTGTGTCAGACTAAACAGAACATTTGATGTCTTCAAAGTTTCTGTTTGGTTAATAAAAGCTTCTTTCTTTCAAGTATTTTAGCTTATGTAAAAAGTGAGCCGAAATTATGTGTTTTAATGATAAAACTTCACAGTATAAGCATTTAAATATTCACCTAATCGCTTTCTTAACTCGGAAAACAGTGTTAATGCATGATTATGAAAGAGACTTCTTAAAGAAAAACATGTTGCTTGTACCTCTTTAAGTTGTATTACAAAAAGGGGTGAAAAAAGTAAAGGAAATGATAGAGAATATTTGTTACCTTGTTTGGTGTGATCTCACTTGTGTTAATCATGTACTGTATATTTCCTCAGCAATGAGCAAAGAGAATCCTATTCCTTCCAAGTTGATACAGTACAATTTACCTTTTCATACAGCTGCAACAAAAAAAATATCAGTAGGTCTTACTTAAGACGGGTCGGATCTTGCAACGGGTATTTTGTGAGAGGAAATGGGTAGAGGGGACAAGGTGGGCTCCCCCCATGTGCTCTCCACTCACCCTCGATGGGTATTTTGTGAGAGAATATGGTATCCGTCTTAAGCTTAAGACGGAGGTGGATACCTCCGTCTGAAGTAAGAATTTGTGAAAAAATATATAACTTGTATACTGACTATGTAAAACAAAACAAAAAAAAAACAAAAATCCAAAAAGGGTTATTCCCTTTAGTTTATTATATTTCCAATTGAGTCTAAAAAAATCTAAAAAGGGTTATTCCCTTTTGTTAATTATATTTCCGATGGAGCGCATGACTCGTAAGTCATCACGCTTTAGTTCTGGATTATGCTGGAAAAAAAAGTAAAATGACTTGGTAAAGTATCAGTCCCTTAATGTAGTTCTCGACGCAATTTTCATCAAAGGTCACTCAGAACAGACTCTTTGTTTTGCTAACACAAGGGTTTTCGATCAATCAAGATTCAGAGTTCGGGGCATGAATGTCATTCCCACTAACCATACAGATACAGTTGTACAATAATGTCACATTCATTATACTGGTTCAGATAGATGAAAAAATCCTGTTTGATTGTTCTTGTGGTCCTTGATAGAGAGGATGTAACAATGTATACCAGGGTGTTCTTATCAGTCCAAATTAATAACCAAATGATAGCAACAATAAGTCACAGAATTAACCACTTCCTATTGACATATGTGGCTGATGAGGAAAATTTTGGACATTAAATTTTTCCTTCGAATACCAAAACGAGATAAAAGCATTAAATATTTAGTTTTATTGCCAAAAAGACGGTTGTAGATCCACTAAAGAGTATGTACAGCTTCATATAGTAATGAGATTGTTTTCGTTTTACATTTGGTAAATCAAAAGCAGAATTGATAGTTTACACCCCACTTACCTGAAGTAGATACACTTTAAAGATTCAAACCTTGCCTGTTGCCAGATCAGGCAGTTTTGGGGTCATTCATTAAATATGGGCCGTAACACACGGATCGCTTTGTTCTGAAGGTTGCCGAATGGCTAATACCGCTACCATATTTTGTATACTGGCCGGCCCACCGACAAATATCAGGCAGGGAGGGCCGATGTTAGGATAAAAACTAAATCCAATATTTAACAAATAAACTATCACAGATTCTCAACCGAGTTGATCCCGCACTATATTTTTCTGAGACTAATTCATTTGCCCCGCTTATTATCCAATAATATATATTTCAATTTCTATATATGAAACACTCTCACATTAGTTTATAGTTATTTAAGTAGCATTGTCATCTTAACCAAGTCAGTAGGTTAACCTACCAACCGATACCAATGCAAATACAGCACAACAATATCCATATTGTCAAATTCACACAGATCTAACATCTTGTGTGCTAATTTTACAGGTACCAAAGTCCACAATAGTCAATAGAGTCGTGTTAATTATGTGCGAAAATAAATTTATAGAAAATGAAAGATTAAATTGGATGGGTCAACATCCCGCTAATCCCTCTTGAGTTCTACCAGATTAGCTGTGATCGACTCAAGTGAGGGATCATTACATTCCACCATAAAGATAATCTCTTCGTAGTGACTAAACTATCACTCGTCACCAAGTAGTTAAAGATTAGTGATCATGGTGGCTAAATCAAGTTCACAACTTCACAATACTTTAATACCTTGAAAAGCAAGAATCTGATACTTTATTGCTTTAAAATACTGTATAATGTTCCTATAGGCTGGGTTTAAGAGAAGGTATAAAATATAAAATGGAATATATAATCCAAAGTAATTTAAGGATCATAAGAATAAACAATTCCTGCAATCATCGACAACCTGAGCAGTTTGCTTAGTTAAATCACTATTAATGTCCCTCCGATATTGACTAAATCATTATAATACAGATAACATGTCTGGTTTAATGCTAGCCTAGCTATATATTAAGCAAAAGCATGAATGGAAAGAAAAGTGGGCATCAACTAAATGACATAAAGTTCCTAACTTGTTTATCTTTCCGGTGTCAAAAAAACATATCAGCATGAAGGAAACAAATATGTTCCTTGATTATATTAACCTTAAACTAAAGAAGAAAACAGGGATTCAAAGTAGTATGTAAAATAGTACGGAGTATTGCTGAAATTACCTTCATCCAGTCTCGTAAGTTTTATCAATTTTGGGATTTTTGGCAGCTTTCAACTTAAACCTTAGAAGCACTCCTGCAAGAAAGCAAGTTTAAAGCGTAAAGTCACAAAGTTTACCCCGAACCTTGAAATTGGTTTCTTCAATCCTATCACAGCTCAGTGTATAGACTGAAAATTAATCAGTTCTTTCCTATAGAGCAACACTAGTGCTATTATATACCTGGATACCGAAAAGTTTAGCAAACGAGATGTCATAAGATGACAGACAATATAATCACAGTTGAACCCCAATGGATTCACTTCAGAAATGAGCAAGCTTATGTTTCTTGCTAAGGCTTCTCAAATGTTTGATGTCCTCGGAGACTATCTGTTATTAAAGTTCTCATGGAAATCCCTTCCTTGATCTCAATGAAACTCTACTATGAAACCAGAAAGGGAGCAGCAGTACACCGTTCTGAATCCATCTGATAGAAGATACGAGACTTGTGGATTTAAGAAAGAATATTAATAATTAGGAATGTAAGGAGGCAACTTGAAAAATAAAGGAAGAAAACACAAAATTGACATATTCAAGCGCCTGTTCAATGCCATATATTACAAGATGTTGCCCGAAGAAGCACAAATTAAAAAATGCATCAACAAATATTGCACTTGAACTTTTACTAAAAAGAATAAGCAATGAAAGCATCCATTGGCTCGATCTTACCTCAAGTGACACCTAAAATTTGTAGAAGTAATGCAATGTAGGGCACCTATTGCACCAAATGCCACAACTGGGCAAATGTGCTCCAAATGCAAGAAACCTTAACATAAAGGTTTCAATAGATGGTAGAAAATGCAGATGTGAACAATTTGCCACACAAATACCGAATAATTAGACTTGGCAGATTAGAAGATAAAATTGTATAAATTAAAAACTCGAGATTCAAAGGACAACAAAAGTGCTACATTTGACTAAATCTAGGATAAGATAGGTTGGTCCTAACCCAGAGGATCAATCTAGGTTCCTTTCCCTTGTAAGAAAATCAAAATGCATCAAATACACAGTTTTTCTTGAGAACAGTCTCTCGGTGTAACAAATCACAATCATGTTGAGTACAAGACCATTGTTTTCTTTTCACCAGATTTTGCATCAGTTGGTTGCAAAATCTACGGACGCGCCACTTTGATCAGTTGCATACTTGTGCTTTCGATGAGAATCTGAAGTGCCACAAAATTATGTAAGCGCATAGTCTTTTCATGGATAAATGCGTTACAATCTAGGCACCAATTTCAGTAGGTTTCACTGGAGGTACAGTATCTGTTTTCTTTTCCTCTCCTCCAGCAAGATCTGCATTGGAGCAATGGTTGCTGGTAACAGTAGAAATATCGGCTTCTGAAGCTCCTGCTAATTTAAAACGTTCAACAGCAGCATCGAGATTCTTTTTCCAACCATCGATTTGCAATCTAAACTCGATTTGAGAGCGCTCAAATAGCATATTACCCCAGAAAAGATGTATCTGTGATCTCATCACAGCTGCTTGTTCAGCCAGCTCCTCTGGAGTGGGCTCACCAGGAACCCTAGCCGAAGATTCACCATCATTTCCAGGTTTCTTCCTTCTCTTCAGCAACTCTTCCACCTTATTCGAGTTCGGGTCTTTCAGTTCATTGGCTCTTTGCTCCTCCAACTTCTCCCACATTTGAGTAGCACCCTTCATTTTCTCCTCCGCACTATCAAAAAGTTTAAATATCTCAGAAGAATCCCAGCCTGAAAGATCCTCCTTTTTAGCCAGGACATAAGACCAATGCAGCTTTGCCATCTCGAATTGTTGTTGACCCATTGCCAGTAAACCCTCATAAAAGTCGGGCTTGATTGAGAGGGCTTGCTCATATTTCTCCCTTGCTAAAGAATAGTTTTCATTAACCCAGTGATATGCTTTCAGAAGCTGAGCAGCCTTGACCTCCTGAGAGGCATTCTCATCAACAGGGATCCGTTTTCTTGCCGCACACATGTGCACGTTTCCCCAATTGAAGAAGGCTAAGGCAGCCACCTCCTGAAACTTCAGTGCAGCCTTGTCAAAGAGAAGCTGTGCTTCTTCACTAGTCACTGTCTCTTCGAGAGCTTCCGAGCATAGCTCCATTCCAATTTCATGCAAGTCAATGTGAGCATCAGGGTCAATGCCAACATTGTTTCGGAAAAGCTGTGCAAACTCAAATAACCAGTCATCCATCTCTACTTCCTTGCACTCAGCTTCCTCCAACGGGTCTTTTTTCTGTTTTGGCATTTCCTTTGAAGTTTTGTCATCCGTCTTTTCCACCTCGGCCTCGTTGGAATCCACACCAGAATCTCCTAAAGAAGAAGCAGATTCACTCCCATCTATCTTAGCCTCCTCAGTCTCAACAAGTATCTCCTCTTCTTCTACAATAGGTGGTTCTTGCTCAGAACTCACTTCCACAATATGCAACCTTAACATCCCCACACCATCAACCTTCTCGCTCTCTGAATCTTTTAGCAAGAGGCTATCCACACAAGCTTCAGCTAACTTAAGCTCAGGGGTACAAGTTATCGTCACCAAATCGCCATCATTATCCTTATACTTAATTAACACAGATTTGGATGATGGAAATCTTTTCCCAACTGTCTCCCTAAGAACCTTGAAGCTACAATTTACAGGCATCTGAGCTAGTCTTATATCATGATCATAAACAAGCTTCAGCTGCCTCCATTGAATTGTAGCTAGTGACGAAGGCCTATGAGCAGATAAAGAAGTAAAAGACGAAACTGAATGGTCCATTTTGCCGTCCTTCGACGATTTCTCAAGAACCTTGGAAGAACCACTGGCGGGTTTCAAAACAACTTTAGGCATCTGTGTTTTAACATCAGGTCCATTTTCAGCCACTACACCAGACTGTGGCTTTTCACTCTTCACATTCGGGGCACCATTGTTCCCACCAACAGAACCAGCACCTTTCTTAGCCACAGGCCGGGCAGGCAAACACGGCCCAAGACCACCAATAGGTGCACCTCTGACAGCAGAAGCTCCAAGAGCCGCAGGAGACGGGCGACTCTGCAAATCCTGCTGAGCCTCCTGACGAGGCCCAAGCGTCATCCTAAGCCTACGATCATACGCTAAACCATCCTCGTGATTAGGTTCAGAACTCAAAAGAGCCTGAACATCAGCCATTGCCATATCATACCTTCCTAAAGCCTCATAAGCACGTGCCCTACGAAGAAGGGCACGAATAAAGAGCGGCTGAACCTGAAGAGCCAAAGTACACTCCGAAACGACACTCTCATAGTCAATAGGTCTCATTTGCATCAGACAGGCAGCCTTATTGCTGTGAAACACAGCCCTCTCAGGGTGAGTCTTAGGAATAAGCTTAATTGCATTTTCATACTGTTCAAATGCACCCACATAATCTTTTGACTGAAATCTCTTATTTCCTGCATCTTTCAATTCATTTGCTCTTTTCAAAAACACTGCTGAATTCAAATTTACCCCACCATTATTAACAGTTTTACCATCATTTGATACACCTCCCTTCTTTTTCTTTCCACCTGACTTACCCATGTAGAATTACAGTTTTACCCCAACCAAAACACCAAAATATGATTGACCCACAAAAATAATTACTGAAATAATCACAATTTCAATATAAAGGTGCAATCTTTCTAAAGATTTAACAAATGGGTAATTGAAAAAATTGAAAAAATTAAGAAAGTACACTTACAAATGATGAAAGTTCAAAACTTTACTGCCAAAAATGGGATTAACTCATTGATTGATTATCATCTGTGAATGTTTGAAGGGGGAATTGATGATAAATTGATCAAGGAAATTCCCAGAAAACCTCGATGAAGTTTCTAGAGAGAAGGGAGATGTATTTGAGGATGGGGTTTATGAGATATACTCCGTAAAAGAGAAACCCTAGAAAAACTTATTTGGGTATTTGCTTCAAGCCATGGGCTCAACTTTTTCCAAAGCAAATTGCTTCACCGTTGGATGCGATGAACCTAATGCGATGTGATTTAGGTAACCTGTCAAACGGGTGGGTGGGTAGGGTATTGGGTCGGGTTAAAATACGGATTGGGTCGATTACTAGCCTGGTTAATTACGGATCGGATTAGGGTAAGACTACGGGTCAAAAAATACTTACTAACGCTTTTTTATTATCATTTTTAAAATCGAAAAGAATACCTTTTTAAAAAATTAAGGCATATTTAATTTAATATTAATATTTTAATCATATTAAATTATTACGGAGTACATCATTTATATTCACATAATTATAAAAAAAAGTTATTTTGATAATTATTTTATTACTATTAAAGTTAGAAAAGCTATATTAATTTTTTTATTGTTTTTGTAATTTAAAGTACTAAAATTAATTATTATTTAATTATTATGTTAAATACTAATAGTAATATTTTTAATAAAATTCTTTATTTTTTGTCTCAACAAGACAGGTTTTAACCGTAAATTAATGCAAGTTGAGATTTTCGGGTCTTTGACCCTGAAATTATGAAAAAACAATCTCGTGGTTTGGTTTTTGATCAGGTTAGAATTTGACATGTATAGAATCATTTGATTGTCCATGACGAGGATATTACTTTGAATCAATGGTCTTATTGTTACGTTGAACTGCTCGCGAGTTAGCAAGATCTCCATAAATTAATTTCGACTAGTTGAAATCAAAGAGAATTCTAAAAGAATCGTAGACGTAAGGTGAAGTTTTCCGTAAAATAATAATATGTTACTCGTAAAGTAAATGAGTCTGTCTTGAATCTTTAGGATAAAATAATACGGAGTAATATATTTAGTGTTGTTAAGGCTCATATTAAGTTTCAGAATAAACGTAGTTTATCATACTTGATATTCACTTGCGCGTTGAATAACGGCGTTAACAGGACATATTTAACAACAAAGATAACATGTTTCCCACCAAAACAGGACGGAAAATCGAATGACTTTATTTTTTGGGTCGAATAGGTCATTTTAAAAATCATACATTTAAGTATATGCCAAACTTGACCGAATATAAATATATAACAGTCAAATAAAATAAATTCTCCACAAAACTAAGATCTCCAAACTTAATTAAGGGTAGAATTGTGGAAACTTCACAAAAACTTTGAAAACGGAAGGTTGTATAGCATACAATGGCATTTTTTATACGATAAGCAAATCATTAATGATAGGAATAAACAAGGCATAGTTTTTTTCTTTTGTTTTTGTTGGCGATAGTAAAAAGATGTAATTATATAGTAATAATTACTCATATAGCCTTATTTACTGCATCGTTGATGATACATATAAAAAAAACATACAACTAAACTTAGGATCAATTGTGAAACACTACCTTATAAAATAGTTAATTAAACATAACCTTATTTTTTATTTCTTGCAAACTCACCCCTTTTAAATCTATTTTTTTTTTTTGCAGAACACTGCCCAAAGTGAGTTTTGGCAAAAAAAAAAAAAAGTCAACCTTCAGAAAAATGACCTATTTTGGATCGGAAAATTTAAGAGATTTGTACATAATTTAGAACTGGCCACGGGCCTGGCAAGCCGAACCGGAGGCGGGCTGTATTCACCCAACTCGACCTTGAATCGGCCCTTGGAGGTGGGGCATGCTAGCCAGGGCAACCGGTTTAAGGGTCACAATGCGAGCTTGGTCGATTTCTTGGACCTTGACCTGCCCGGTCAGTACAATAGTACGGGGTCGATCGAGGGGCGAGTTGATCGTGTCCGGAAAAATGTAGACCTGAGAGACAAGGCCAAGTCGGGCAAGTAGCAGCCCTAACCTAATCATTAAGATGTGACTCGAATAAAAGTACCCGAATGTGTCTTAAAAACTGAATTGACCCGAACATGATCCGAGCTATGTTGACCAGTAACTCACCCGGTCAAAATGACCTAATTCGAAGCCACCAAACACGAGAATGACTCTACAAAACATAATATTAACTGACGAGCTGAAATGACTTATATGAAATGCCATTTACTATTATTAAGTTAAAATAAATAAACAATCATCAAAACAAACCTTATAAATAGGTAATAATTGAAATGTATTTTTTGTCTTTTAATTATTCACACGAAAAATGACCCAATTTGAAATAACCCGATTGGTTTGACTTGAAAATAAAAATGTCAATGAGGTAAAAGAAAGGTAAGTATGAGTTAGAAAATTAATAGGCAAGGTCGATTTAGGGTCGAGTTGGTTGAAACATGTCGGTCCCTGGGTCGGCCCGAACCCGACACTGTGGCCACCTCTAGATTGTGTACAAGTCTCTTAAATTTCTTGTTCCAAAATAGGTCATTTGAAACTGAAAGTTGACTTTTTATGCCAGAAACTCACTTTAGGTATTGTTCCGCAAAAAAATAGATTTAAAAGGTGTGAGTTGCAAGAAATAAAAACCAAGGTAAAATTTCACAACATAACTAATTTTAAAAGATAGTGTTTCGCAATTGATCCCTAAACTTACTAGATAATGATAGGGCGTTACCGGATGATATCCAATCTCGGTACTACCCTCCAACATGCATTTAGCTAGGCCCATTATTTTAGGGTCCTTAAGCATGTGAGAAGGTGACTCCGAGATTTAGTACCACTCGGGGGCGCCAACTCATTTTTCAGCTTAATTGAACCCTTTACAAGGTATAGTTACTTGTAGCAAAAGTTGTTCAATAATTTGTGCGTCGGGGATGTAGCAAATTAGCCCCATAACTTATGTAGTATATGTAAATCAACCCCTTAAGTTTCATTTGTAGCAAATTACCCCCATAAATTTCCAAAAATGTGCAATTAAACACAAATCAAAATTTCTACCTTTTTTTAACTAAAACTTACTATTTTCTATTCTAAAAACATTTTAAATATATCAATTGAAAATTAAATACAATTTATTTCTATATATTCAACAACAAAAATGTGAAACAAATTTAATTTAAACAAAAGATTAGTCATGTTATTTTTCATCTTGACTTCACTAAACAGTATAGTATTGTGAATAATTGTTCAGCAAAATAAAAATTAAATTACTGTAAAAACACATTTAAACATGCCTTCGAATAAATAGGAATTTTAAGATTTATATTTGATCAATAATATTGTCTTTTAATAGTAGTAAAATATTTAATTTAGTAAATTTCATTCTTAACACTAAAATATGTGGTCAATTACACATTGATAGAAAGTTATGGGGTTGGGTCTATCGGTTCAAGTCAGCTGAATGCCGTGATTTGCTACATTTATAAGTTAGGGGGGCTTGATTGCACATAGTATCAAACTTAAAGGGGTGATTTGCTATATTTCTCCCATTCGTGCGTAGTATTCGACAAAGAAACGAGATTACATACTAATAGCTCTTATAACTAGTCTATGAGCCATTTTATTACAACTTGTAGGAACATAACAAAATGAAAGACAATGAAAATAACATGCTAAACTTATAATGTCTCTAATAATGACCGTAGTATCTATGTTAACCGCAATGAAATCCAAGATTTGAGCGACGACCTGCAGACAATTTGAATAAATACACACATGCAAAAGGTTACTAGCATAGTATCTATTTCTATTGTACTCCTGCATTTTTCCAATGCTGTGTCGTTGCGACTTGCGAATTGTAATGAGATATTGCAAAGCTAAGTTCTTGTAAGGTGTTTAGGCAAAGAAAAACACTCAAACGGAGAAGACTGCAGCACTGCACCAAGAGTCCAAGACTACAAGAGTAGTCGAAGGACTACTCCGTTAATAGTGTGGTTTGGTGTTTAATGTGGTGGTCATTTCTTCAATATGTGGATTATACATCTGATGTACTACCACAGATAATATAGTTTTTGAGCTTTGTAATAAAGTTTTTGAGTTTAGTATTAAAATATATGAATTTTACTATAAAGTTTTTGAGTTCATTAATTTGAATATTAAGCTCAAAAAAATTACAATAAAACTAAAAAAACATCACATATAAAATTTAAAATGCTCGAAAAAAATACACAAAAACTCAAATTTATACTAATCTGAGGTAGTACCTCCGATGTATAATCCTTTTTCCCTCATTTCTTGCATAGTGGCTGGACAATAGAACTAGCATGTCCTTGTTGAACACAAGTAACCCAGGTCCGCAAGGTATTGATCAGAATTCTGCCTAGGATCTCTCCGACTTGTCCGAGATATGACAATAAACAAGTCCAGATGGCAATGTAGGCCAGATATCACGTCTGATCTTGTTTCCCTGGATCCATCCACGTACTTTTGGCTAAAACTATCTCAAGTAAACTAAATTTAACTTGAATCATAATACCTACACTGAACTAAACCGAACAATAAAAATGAACTGAACTTAAGCCTATAAAACCTGAACTGGACTGAGCGAACTGAAGTTAAATCCAAACTAACATTGCCTTAGTCTGGTAATATACTCGACATTTTAATGGAATAGGTTGCTTGCATCATTGCATTTCATTGTTAGAGAGAACAATGGGTTTTACAAAATAAGCAATTTTACCTATAGTTACATTTCCTAGAGCAACAAATGCAGATACCTAATATACGCAAGTACTATACTGCTAAGTAATTGCAATTTGTAAATAAGTAGCAACTGTTACTGAAACTTGTATACTTGAGTACTTGACAAACCTTGGTAAACTTCAAATTATGAATTTTACGAAAATGTAGATATATTTGATCATCTCTTCTTTGAGCATGAAAATTGAAGCGAGGTGTTCTTCAAGCTCGATATGTCAAACATCTCTATGAACCTCTGATCTGATATCCTAGCTTTCACACCAGCAAAACGTTGGTACTCGTCAAAGATAGACGACAGGCACCATTTTTGTAACTTTCTCAAGCATCCTACAAGACACCCGGTTCGATGCTGCATATAACTAAATGTTCAGTACCGTACACAACTAAGTATCGAAAAACAAGTATAGATAAACATCTGCTCCATTCATTTCAATTCACCACCTTTCCACATATTTTTCATCTCCCTAAAATTGTGGTCCCCTATCATCCCTCAAATAGTTTTCGTTTCCTATATATTGGTCCAAAAGCAAATGCAATGAATTTAAGTAAACAAAGAGAATAATACTGCTGATATAAAGCATACCTTTCCGCCTTTGCAGTGTATCAGGACAGGGTGGTTTCTTGTATCTGTTGTTACATAAGTTTAGGAAAAGATAGTAAGAATTCAGAATCACACAGTAAT
>JAIUZE010006931.1:0-19732 GCA_022085475.1 Heliosperma pusillum
CGACCCGACCCAAACCCGACCCGACCCGATGTATCATTTGACCCGAAAATGACCCGACCCGATAACGACCCGAACCCGACCCGACCCGAAAGGGTTGTCTGACCCGATACGACCCGAACCCGATACGACCCGAACCCGACATGACCCGACCGAAACCCGACCCGACTGACCCGATTGCCACCCCTAGATGTACCTTGAGATGTGGTAGCAAGGTCCATGTGGCCGAAACTGCGAGGTCGCAGAATCGTTGCCATTGCTTCCATCTGCACATAATTGACGAGAATAATTAAACAAAGTGGCAGAAGGAAGACACTCATCCCCACATTTTTTTACTTTTACAAATTTGCTACAAATTTGCTAGTATTAACTTCGTAAGTGAAAATTTGGAGCGTTTGAATTGAGGTTCAGCAGACAGTAAGACAACTTGTAAGAAATGTAGGCAATGCTCATTTAACAAACAAAAGTGTTACATTGTTCTTAGTGGGAGAACCAGTAGTCTTCTGAAAAATGACTTAAAAAGACTTAAAAAAAAAGAACATAGTCTTCTCAAATGATTCAGGACAAGACTTTATTGTTATTGACTTATTGACATATTTTTGGAATTAAGGAAGGATTAAGGAAGGTGTTATGATGGTGAGTGGTGAGTGGTGAGTGGTGACATACTGAAATGGAGGTTCTTGGCATGGTTTAGGCAGACCTGTCAAATGGGTCGGCCGATGGGGTTAGAATACGGGTTAAGGAAAAAAAATTGTCGTATTTTATTTTACCCTTTTAAGCCAAAAACAAATACGGAGTATCAACTTTTTATAATCTTTCTTCTATTAAAACACAAGCAAATAAACACACCATATTGATCCACGTCATCATGTCAGTTTTTTGTTTGCATTCTATTCCAAGTATCAGTTTTGTTTTTTACATTAAAATAATTTATCTCAGGAATACAATAATATAAACATGCAACTTTTTAATAATTCTAAACTAAGAAATTACATTAATTTGTCAAATTACAAAATAAAACTTTAAATTAATAATAAATTATAGGAATAAATTATATTGAAATGCATGTCAGATGATCCTAAAAATCAATAATTTAAAATTACAATCAAATTCGTGAATTATTAAATTAGATAATTTCACTTCACACATGTTTTACACAAAGAAGTTGAATAATTCAATAAATAAGAGTTTATAAGCATACACCCCTTTAATAAGATTATTTAAAATCACTCATTTAATAAATAGTAGAGACAAAAATCATTAGTAAACTGAGAAAAATCAAAACCCCACAAAAAAAATACATTCTTTTAAACTTATTTTATTTAATTTGGTTTTTTAAAAAATACCGTTGTATTAAAAAAAATACGAAAAAATAAAATCAAACTTTACCAAGTTAAGCTCTGAAGTGTTTAAAAATGAATCCAGTCAATTCTTAAGGTGGAATGCTACATAAACATTGTAATGTACAATGATATAATTTTTATTTTTCAATTTTATTAATTATAGAAACAAAAGATAATATGGGATAAAAAAAGAAGCATGAATACATTGTATACGAATGAGAGATGAGGAGAGCAGAGGAGAAGATAAAAAAAATTCAGACATGGAGGCAAGGAGATATGGAGGCAATGAAGATAGTCGTCTTTTAGTGACATAATAGTCACTTGATTAGTAGGTTTCGGGTGATGGAAAAGGTGGGATAGTGTATTAGATATGGTAGTGATATACTTATATTGACTATTTGAAATGCGTGAGGTTTTATTTGAAATATTTGGGATTTTTCTATTAAGGAATCCAGTTAGACCTGTCAAATTCGGACTCGATCCAAAAACTCGACTCGACCCATTTTTCTATGGTCAAGATCCGGAAATTTCGACCTGACAACCAGTTTGACCCGAACCCAAAATGACCCGTTATTTTAGGGTCGAAACCGACCCGAGTGTGATTAAGGTAAGTTCAAAATTTTATTAAAATATTAATATTTATAAGTTATATTTGACAAAATGGTTAACAAATTATTATTTTTTAATACTTAAATTTACAAACACAATTAAAAATTCAATTTTATATAATTTTATAATACTTAATAATAAAATATTAATTAAAAAAATATTATTTTAAGAAGCATGTAAATATAATAATATACCTTATAAAATATGATTAAAATACTAATTTGAAATATGATTTACATTTTTTTAATAAAAAAAAAGCGTTATAAACTATTTTTTGACCAATATTTTTACCCTTACCCGAGACCCGAGACCCGAGACCCATATGACCCGACCCACCTTACCGTTTAACATGTATAACCCCATCAAACTAACATGATCCAAAATCATGTTCGCTAAAGTGTGTAAATGCGAATGAATATTGTGTTATTTTCATTTCGTCTATGTCACATTGCATGTAACGATATTGCGTATTTTCTTTTTTTCCAATTTATATCATAATACAAAAATATCGAACATACACTTTTTAAATTACAGTTATATTTAAAACATGCGCAATTTATTTAGTTATATAATTGATTATTCATGCTATATTTTTTATTTTATAATTCATTTGAGTATAACAACACTACGCATGATTTGTGAAACAAGCCAAGAATTATTGTCTAATTCGCAAGCTTTCTACTCTTTGATATTACAAACGTTTATTTGCGATATTTCATACTTTGTTTTGCAAAAGAATGGTGTTTACACAAAATATATCATAATTTGTAAGTTTGTTTGATTTTTTTCACTATTTGTAAATGATATTGTTCATAGTTTCAATTTTAACAGTTATTGAAATTTATATCAATATTTATACATTATTAAATCAAATATTTTCTATCTTTACTTATTAAAGCAACAACCACAGAGCTTATGTGGCGCTCTGTGGTTGAAAGTCAATAAGTCAAAAAGAGCTTTTTCATTCCTTAATTTAAGGGTCATGTTCTATGTGCTAATTAATTAGCATTTTGTATGTAACAATTATACAAATGTTCACCGTAAAACTGTTTCAACAATACCTTATACATATGACTTATATATAGCATGCATATATACAAATATAAAATATAAAATTACAAATTCAAACAATAATAATTACAACATTAATCTAAATAATTATATATCACGACTTTTGTCAGAATTGTTCGCCTACAATATCCGAAATGATTGCCAATTATAAATGTACTTAACATCAAATATTATATATGTATTAAAACCTAAACAGATTAATGTTGTACTCTTATTATTAATAGGAGAATACTATTATTAATATAAAAAAATATTATTTAAAAAAAAATAAAAAAATATTAACAATGAATATTATTAATTGTTAAAACTCCTATTAGTGTCAAAAAAATAACAAAGAGATCAGAGAAGTTGATTTAAAAACATAGACAATAAGAAAAATGAGATAAAAAAATTTCAAAATTGAATCAAGGTGATTTCATCAATAAATCATTCACCAAATAAAAAAACTTAAACATCCTTTAAAAAAACATAAAAAAAAACATTTACATATATAATATTTGAAATAATATTCTAAACAGATTAATTAAAAAAAACAAGAGAAAAATCTCAGTTAATTTCAAATTAACTATCCATGTAATTTGATAATTACGGAATTAATATGTCTTATAACTTATGAGGGTAACTTATGAGGGTGTATAGCGTGATGGAGTAATAGAGTTAATTACTTGCTTTCTAAGATCAACGTCACAAGAAGTGATGATGATAAATATAGGCATTTGTAGAAGTGAGTTAAAGATGATTTTGATCACTTATCTTCAAATAGCGGCGGGCGAATGAGCGAGTAATAGGGTTTGTGAGGGACGATGTAAAATTGTGGGGATAAGTGCAATTCTTATGGATTAATTTTATATATAAGTTGACTGAATCGTATTAAATATGCACGGGTCAAAATTTAAATTTTAAATTAAATGAAAAATAGGTCAACACGAGTCCTATGCACGGGTTAGACAACATGAAAAATGGGTTTAACAATTCGCATGGGTAAGGGAGTATCAAACCCGTGCTATTTCACCAATTTTGTCTTAATTTTCATTCAAATAATTTTGTTTCATCTTATATAATAAGTAGTGCTTTTTGAACTTGCCCCGTTTATAATATAAAGAAGGAACTTTAATTTACCTAACAAGAGGACATATCGTACTACAGCCGCTTGACCATCGACCTTAGATAACGTATCACTTATGCTAATTACAAATGAAATTTATAATTCGAATCTAATATCTTAAATATGACCTTTAAATAACTCAATATTTACATTTGCAGTTTAAAGTTATTGAACAAACAACTACGTAATTTATTTTAAAACATTATTATGAGATAATTATTTTAAGAAAAGATAATTAACCAATATAATATTTAATCATGAATATTCTACATTTTTGTATAATAACAAATTTGAAACAGCATACCCGTGCTATTTGCACGGGTTTAAAACTAGTACAAGTTTAAATTTCAAACTCGTGCAATTTTTGCACGGGAATAAAACTAGTTAATTAATAATACTCCGGATTTTCTATTAATAAGATAAGGGTCATTTTACTTATTTCAGTACACATTTTACTCATATTAGTACACATTTGACAATTATACCCTTGACATTTCACCCACCCATTTTCTCTCTAATATATTTTCTCTACTTTTTCCCTCCAAAATAAATATATTTTCTCTAATTTCATAAATATTATTCCATTTTATTCATCTCATGTCGTCGTCGGAGCATGGTTCCCCGACAGATTTGCCATCGGTAGGAGGGATTATCGTCCGACAAGACCGGCGGCGTGTAGAGTGGGTGAGCCAGGGTAGCGCGTGGGGGCTGGGTGGTATGTGGTGTTGTTGTCGTGCGTGAAACGAATTAGTGTACTACATTGGAAAAATAACACCCTCAATGTCAAGGATGCACGCAGTACATGCAAAAATAACAAGCAGCTATCCTTTCCGACATGGCTACCACCGGCCCACCTATCCCTACTCGTCGTCCCTACTTGTCGGGCACCAGTAGCGGCGACCTATCTATCTCTCTCCTTTTCGCACCACGCTTGCCTCTCGTCATCTCCCTTCTGGTCGGCGAGTATGCCACCTGCTATCGTCGACCGCCTCAGTCGGCCACCAGCGACAACCAATAGCCCCAAACCATCCCACATCATTTTAATCCCTAACTAATTTCAACATAAACCCTAATTAAATAAAAATAAGTTACAAAATTGGAGTACTAATAAAGAGTCAATTTGATTCGTAATAATCGATTATTATTGAATTTAATACTTATTCTTGATGGAATAATCATTCATAATTGAAGAATTTGAAGAAGGTTAAAGGGGGTTAAGGATTGAACAATGGAGAGAATAATTTTAAGTTTTTAGTAAAGGAAAGTAAATGGAAAGTTATGTATAAAATGTACTAAAATGAGTAAAAAATAGATTTTTCTTAATTTTCAATTATTGAGTGATATAAAAGTTACTTCTATATAAAATTAGTTGTAAAATTAATGTTTTAACTTAAACCAATCGAATGATTATTTTCCTACTTCATTAATTCAAATATAATGTAAAAATAGTAACATTTTAATAATATTTCCATCCCTAAAATAGAGTAATTTATTAGAATAATTGTTGTAATGCGTACTTGGAAAATTAACTATGATAAATTTATTTTCTTTTCCGAGGGTCGTGGTTCCATATGTAATTTGGGGCTATTTTGATAAGATAGTGTTTTACTGCAGTAAGTGGATTGTACCTCTGATGTACTACCACATAGAATATAATTTTTGAGCTTTACAATAAAGTTTTTGAGTATAGTATAGTTTTACTATAAAGTTTTTGAGTTTATTAATTTGAACATTAAGCTCAAAAAAATTACAATAAAACTCAAAAAACTATATATGATATAAAATTTAATTTATAAACTTTAAAAGGCTCGAAAAAAATGCACAAAAACTCAAAATCATACTAATCTGAGGTAGTACCTCTGATGTATAATCATTTTTCTCGTTTTACCTGATGTATAATCCTTTTTCTCGTTTTACTGGATGGTGAACACGATAGAGTTAAAACCGAACAGGCAATTTAAATAAATAAAAACACCATATCACTAAAATGAGGTGCTTAAAAAGCCAAATATTTGGGCAAGCTCACAACTTCAAATGATCTTCAATATTCTTTTGGCTACCACAACACATCATCTCCAAAATGTTGCCAAAAACCCGATCATCAAATCACTAAAACGACATAACCGTGTACGGCCCCATTACAAGTGAAGGCACAAACGTGAATAGCCTGCAGTTCGAACTTCAAACATTGCCTAACGATTAAACAATTGTATCAGATATTAACCAGTAATTAACTGGGTAGCCTACAATTGATCCAAATTCCTGAAAGACGGTCATTTTGCACCATGGCGTGTTTACAAAGGATAATCTGGTTAATAGTTGTACACATGGCACATTTCATCTATCCCATTCTGTATCAAATGCCTTTCGACCTGCGCCTGAGGAATACTCTGCCTTAACTGGTGCCGGCCTGTTGGAGTATCGATCCCATCCCATGATGTGAGGCAATGCAAACTACAAATCAAATCCAAGACAGGTAATTAGATCCACAAGAACACAAAAATGAATCAAAGCATTTAGAAAACAGCAACAAGGCTAAATGTCTAAATGGTAAGCGTCAGCAACTAGTACGTGCTAGTTTGTGTGCGATGCTGAGAAATCGTACGGTCGTACCGCTATTAACAAGACCAAAAGACATGAAACAAGGGAAAGATGGTAAGTTACTCTTACTCTTCATACTACCATGTGTACCCTTTTCGAAGCACGACACTCCAATGTAGGTATTACACTTGAGACACTATTTATCTTACATGGAAAATACGAGAATGTGTCTGCCCGAGTAACATAAACATCATGAGTATGGCTAACCATAGAATATACGGTGAAGTGCTACATTGCTTACTTTCCAAAGTAAACAACATCACGAATTTTATACAAGAGCAACAATAAAAACCTTAGTCATAAAATGATTTGAGGTAGGCTACCAAGAAAATCATTTGAAACAATGGAACCCTTTTTGAGCATTATTAGCTACTACACAAAGGGAATGTAGCCAAAGGTGAAGGAGATAAGAGAACTTTTCTTTAGCGTTATAAACTACCCCCTAAGTTCAAAAAAAGCAGCGCGCAGATAAGGGCACATGGTGACAAGGTGAAAGGCATGGGCATCACAGACATGAAGCAAACTTCGTTTATGAAGGAATCTATATATTTCAAATAGAGATTTTGTACAACAATATCCTTTTGGATTTTAAACTTTAAAGTGGGATGACGGGTAAAGTAGTAAAACCTAGAGATTGTGTGGCAAAGAGAAGGGCACTATTTTAAACTGAGGCAACCTCAACCCCATAATTTTGCAGAGACTTCGGTATCAAAACATATGCAAACCAATTTCAACGACAACATAAAATATCTCAAAAAGACCTTCCAAACCCAGATAAAGTATCTATTTAGCATTGATATAGAACCTCGACATTCTTCTCCAGTTCACCTCACTACTGATCGCCTAATCCCCCTTACCCACCCAAAGAATAAGGTTTTATCTCAACTTTAGAGGAAACAAAAGTTGCGATCAGATTACAAAATTTTATTACCGGAAAAGGGAATGGGTTTATAATTTTCCATCTTTCTAAGAACCAAGCATCATGCTAATCGAAAAGTAAGTGCAGTTACAGTTAACATCTGGATCATTTAAGATTAAAATCGACTAATAGTTCAGACTCTAAACGTACAAAATTAAGGTTTATAAGGGAGTATTCATGATCTCATACACTGAATGATGTGCGGATAACAGAAAATTCTCCAGGCGTCACTTGTACTGCAAAGCGCTCGTTAATTTTCTTGACGTTATCAACAACACCTGAAAGAGAAAAACAAAATGCCCAAAAACAATTAACGGCATATATTGTATGCATATAAACCAAAGATACCCTGTTTAGGCCAGAACAAGAAGACGGAGGCATCCCCAGAAAATCTATGCAGTGAATATCTTGGTAGCATGTCAAACGAATACGAGAAAAGATAAACACCTTGTATCTCAAGTTGCAAAGAATCAACAAAGATCGTCTAAGCAAGAAAATATACCCTAGCACCTCCACCTCCACACTAACCCAGTGCCCCAGGAATACTGGACCCCCTCAAATGGCAAGGTAATGGGGTCAGATGTACGCAACATTTACCCCGTGTCAGCAACATAAAGAGGTTGTTTCAGAACCCATAATGAAATTTGTAGTGAGAAAACTATGAATTACTGAATTACATTAAGTGAATGTCACTCCAATACTTCATACGGTGTACTAAAAAGAAACAAAACCACTTGAGTAAGCCATTTTGCTTGTTGACGTCATAACTCATAACCAAATAACAATGACTCTTCTGCTCCATTAGACATGGATTTATTCCACCAAAAACAACTTTAAGAAAACACAAAATTTCAAATGGTTAGCACTTATGCCTGAAAAAAAAAAAAAAAACTTTCGATTCTAAGCTATAATGGAAAAAAAATGGCCTTCACCTCACTCCTGTTGTTTTGACAAACGTTCAACTCGTAGATGAAAGAACTCAGCACTTATGGCTTCTGAAAGCTGAAAATACCGTATCCCGAAAAAGCTGAATCCCATATAGTGCGATAAAACAGGAAAGTATGATGAATGGAGACCAAAAAAGTTAAATTGCTTGTGTTCAGCAGGATGAAGCACACGCCAAATTTCAAATGTAGTTTCATCATTTTATTTACCTTTCAACTATCTTTGCAGAGCCAGATATACGTATTTTGTGTCTTTAAACCTGAACTAAACCAAAAGGTCAAGTGGCGTATGGTTGCTGTAAGAGAACTTACTCAAGGTGATGAAGTAGAAATTTCCGTCAGGATTGGCTCTAACTTGTAAGGACTTCCGCACTTGACCGGCAGTACTGACAATTGATATACAGATCAATAATTCTCAGTATATCACTAATGATGGGATAAAGAACCATGTATGCTGAAAGCTTACCTAGTCTGCATTCCCGGGTCATGGAAGAAATCACAGGTACCACCAGGACCCAAACTGATCAATGATCCAACCTCTGTAGGTGACATAGCAAAATTCTGGAAGAGACGAGCAATGACAAGCTAAGTTACTTTGGTACTTCAATTAGTCACCGCATCGCTTAAACATGATTCATGGCCGAGGTGAACTAGGACACATGTCTGACTCGCCAAAATCAGACACGGCAACAACACCTCGACTGATATACATAAAATAATGTTGTCAAGAAAAGGTTTGGAGCTACTTATCAGCAATTTCAGCTAAAGGGCTTTAAGGGGAATCTGCCATTTTCCCTTTCGTTTCAGACCATTCATAGTTGAAATTAGAGGCATACAATTTCAGGTAAGAAGAAGAAGAAGAAGACGAAAACCACAACCACCACAACAACAACAACAACAACTTAATCCCAAAATGAATGGGACGACTGGCATGAATCATCATTTAGAACCGTCCCTGGGTGATCACACACCTCATAGTGCGAAAAGATAGAAAAAAAGAAGTGAAAAGCAAACAGGAAGTAAAACATAATACAAAAATCAGGTTAAACTTAGAGGTTTGGAAATCAAAAACTCAATTTTCTTACAGAAACTTGGAATTAAGATCTAAAATACAAATTAGTAGTAATAGTTTTGAAATAGAAGTAAATATTAATGTTCCGTAAAATTTTAAAAGTAAACAATGTATGATACTCCCTCCATACCACGGCGATCTTCCCACTTCAATAAAATACTACTCACATATATTAGAGAAGTGGGAAGATCATTGTGGTATGGAAGGAGTTACAAGAAGTTTTTAGGCAACACGTTATATAAATCACAAATAATTTCAAAAATTAAAATAAAAACGATAAATAGTTCAAATAAGAACATATACTAAAAAATCCAAATGTATCATTTCCCTCGATTGTGCTCTCCGTCATCCTATACTCTTCAATTCCCAAAAAACTCATATCATGCTCAATCACTTACAACCAAGTTTTTTAGGCCTTCCTCTACCCCATACAGATACATCAAATAATAAAGTTTTACAAAAGAGACCAAGAGCCAATATGAGTGTATTAACTTCTGATTACTAGCGTCTAGCCCAACCAAAGGATGTAAATACTTTGGTTATAAATAACAATAGAAGAAGCACTATCTCATATAAACTGTTAACTGTACGAAAATATATCAAACAACAGAGTGGAAAAGGCAAGCTACCCTAACCTGCTTCCGCTCCCAGTCATACTTACGCTCCCCAACAGAGGGAGAAAAGGACAGCAGGATAAAGCCTGAACGCTTGAGAAATTGATCCCCAGCCTACACAGGAGGAAACCAAGTGAATCCTTTATTAGAATGCTGGTACAAAACATTGTCTAGGTTACAAACTCCTGCAAAATGAAATCAAAAGAAGATAAACAGTCCATTCCATACATCATTTTTTTTAAATGTCGGTGCCACAGGTGCGGCTGAAAGTGCAGCTTTGCCCTTGTAAAGCATAAATGGAGCAAAAATGCGATCTGCATAATTCAGCACACATCAAAAGCATGAAAAATAAAATTACAAGGATTGCACCACAATAATTCAAATACACTCTCGAAAACATAGTCATTACCACCAGTAGAAGCTTTTTGTCCAAGGCCACCAGTAGAAGCTTTTTGTCCAACAGTCGAGAATCTGGCGCTGCCCATGAAAACATCTTGAGCGCCACCCAGTAATTGCCCAGAAATATTTCCCCTAACAAAACAATTAATAACCATGACACAAAGTTTCTAATCAAATTCCACCAGATTGTCACGAATACCAACAAACTCGCAACAAAAAATTAAACAAAGATCAATTGTCTTCAACTTTCTCATGGTTCACTGTATTCTATGACCAAATAACCACATTAAGAAACTTATTCTCTTACTACTCGAAGAGGCGAAACTAATATCTTCAAGAACTAATTCATCGAACAACCCAATCCCATTTCTCAAACCCAGCATTAATACATTCCTGAAAGAGTTTTTTTATTAATATCCTCCAACATAACACATTAAACAATACCGGCGTAATGCATAAATTGACCTAATTTCTGCATTATAGCCAGCATTAAATGAATCATATCGTATAAAAAGCGGCCATCTTAAGCATAAGACGGTCTCAAATGAGATTTTGTGGAACAAAAATACATCCTTTAATCATGAAAATTTAGTATCTCCTCTTATGTATAAAAATACATTCTCTTAATCATGATATTTTTAACTTCCACGGCAGTTAAAATAACCTAAAAAATTACTGTATCAAAATGCTACAAAAATTAGAAGGATTATCAAAATTACTGCAATGAAACATGTAATAATGTAACCCTGCATACAATGGTGAAGTTGCTTTGAAGCACAAAAGTAAATAAGACAACTGAAATGAAAAAAAAAAAGTGGATGGATAAACCCTAAAATCGCAGTAAAAATAAAATAAATAGAAAATGGAGAGACGGTAAAAAGGGAAAGGGAAGGTAAAAACCTGGACTTGAAAATAGCATTGGAAGCTAGTTTCATCATGTTTGAGCGGAAGGTTGAAGGAGACTGCGACGATTTTGGTTAGCCAAAGGGTTTTTGTGAGGGAATGTCAGTCTAATACTTCAGTACTTCTGTGTAAATGTGTACTTGGATATGTGTGACTGTGTGAGTGTTTAAAATTTAAACTCTTAGTTTAAAATTTAATTAACACTTCAACTCGTGGTAGACGGGCATATTCGTTTACAATTGGGGACGGGTCGGATCTCTTTTACAAAGAAGCAAGCGGAAATCCGCTTGTGCTTGCGCTCGCACTTACATGTGTGTGTGAGGGATCTCACCCGTTTATAATTATAGACATATATGCCCGTCTGGCGTCTACAATGAGATCAACTGGTTGGTTAATTTCTCGTCAAATAATCCTTTCATTTAAAAAGTCTGATAGTATATAATCTTTTATCCAATCATTTGTTTACTCTAGTTGTGGCCTTTTTTATTTGTATCAATGTATCGACTCTTTTACGAGAAATATATTATATAACGTCTCATTCACTTGTTTAATAATTTTATTATTTGGGAGGATATGTCAAATGTAAACAAATATTTTTTTTTTAATAACAATCTAAAATATGTCAGTTTTAGTGAATTAAAAAAATATTTAAACCTACAAAACACCGTAGACAAATAGAGAAATTATGTTTCAACCAACAAACCCTTTGATATCGCACACTTGCATTTTTTTTTTTTTGATAATCTAAGAAAACTAGATTAATCCTCAATTAAATGACGAACTTATTTTATCCTTTCAGATGAGACAAAATTTGGACCATTTCTCAATGGTGTCATCTTTGCGCAGGGGCCATGTTAATCTTCTTTGTATCGTTCCAGTTTTATCAGATGTCCCCGAAGGAACTTAGCATACTCCAATTGTATGGATATATGTCATCTCCATTTTTGTTTCATTTCTTCTAATAGAACGATTTAAATCATTGTTCATCAAATTCATCAAACAATTGACCGATTGCTCCAAACAAACGCTGGACCATTAAGAAGAAATAAAAGAAAATGGGAAGGATCCAAATTGATAGCGCACGGCCCGAGTAGTTGTGAGCATATACTTATAGCACAAGTTCTACTTATAGTGACCGTCACAAATGAGAATTTGTGCTATACAATTAGTCTTGGAGGCAAATAGCAACAACACTGCCAAGCATCAACTAGAAATGAAAAAAAGAAGACAGTTCTAGAATTACATTTCATCATAAGCGTTAAAATGTCAGAAATCAGCCGGATTGCTAGTGTCTAATGTCTGGATCGGATAAAACTTAGACAAAATAGACCGATCCAAAAGACAGAAGAAAACATCAAGAACCCTGCCTTCTACCTTAATCCAAGCAACTGTAACAGTTGAACTGTACTAGTAATTAGGAAATGTATACTTAATACCGAGTAGTTAATAATATGGATACATGATGATTTGCACAGATACGGAAAATTCAACAAAGCATCCAGTGGACTCTCAAGAGAGTTCGCTCTACAGCAGATCTTCATGGTACAGATGAAGACCAAGTCCAAGTCGTGCACATGCTCTCCGGAATGCCATTGCTTCCGCCTTCTGCACAGGATCTCCATAGCCTTTGTCATCCACTGAAACTGTGCCAGTAGATTCCCTTGAGATCTGTTGTTGACAGAACAACATTGATCAATGGAAACGATTCAACTCAGAAATCTATTCCCGAAATGTTTAGGGATCAGCTAACATTAGTCATCTTTTGCAACCGTCAGTGACGTGTAAATAATGGTAAGAGAATTAAGCAAGCCATAAAAACGTGAAAGAAGAAGGGAAAAAAAAAAGACACAGCAGTCCAACACTTCATTTTATTCAAAAACATAGAACTTTTCTACAGAAAACAGGTGTATCTGACACTTGCAGCCGAATCAGAGTGACACAGCAAATTGATAGGAAATAAGTCTCCAGTATCTAACGGGTGAAGTATCTCCCACTTGGGTAGATAAGACAAGCCCAGGGAATCACAATTGGCTTGTCTTTTCCTACGCATGTGGGTGATATATGACCCGTCACAAGCTTGTGACAGGCATATCAGAATTTGTGATTGATAGGGTACATCACTACATCCTAACAAAAATGCATGTGGTTGATGGAGAAGACTCTATTCTGATAGAAAACATGAATAAAAGAACTTCCTCCCACAAAACATGTTCTAGTGTCCAATACTCACGATCAAACAATAAAAATGCAGATAGAGGTGGAGTTCCAAGATTCATGAGAATAAAAATGTACCTCAGCATCCGTCCCATGTAGTGTGACACGATAGACAACAGATACAGTCTTGCCATCAGGTGAATACGTAATATTCCGCACCTCACCAGTCCACTCTGAACGACATCAAAACAAATCACAATCAATGTTTATTAGCCTTAACAATGGTGAATAAACTTAACAATGCTGAATGACCTAAACAATACCTGGAGCATGTAAGTTCATAATGCGATTCACAATATGCCTGCAAAGCAACAAATAATGCAACTATATAACTAAACTGCACATTTTATAGCACAAAAAAAAATACTGAAAACCCATCTTATAACAGCCATGATTTCCTAGGATCTAGCTCCCTATTGAAGTTTCGATGACCAAATAGTAAAAGCCACAGCGTATATACTTCATGGGGTTCGACTCCTACAACACTAATGCATCATTAGTAGTCCGTATTTAGCAACAAAAACGTGGTCAAATTCAATCAAAAAATATAGGAAAATTTACAATAAACCACCTTTATTACATGTATGTTTGTGGATAGCCAGATTAAACACCTGATACAAAATGTTTTATGCGACCCCGAAAGCTACCTGGCCCATGCCACAGAGCCATTTAACCCCGTTTTATCACCAAAATTGCCTCAAGTTTGCCAAACTTTCCCTCGTGTACAATACGAGTCCTTCGAACTTCATCCCAATCCTTTGTTTACACATTGATTCACATTAATCAAACGTACAAACAAATAATCGGGACAGATGAAATACTCCCTCCGTCACAATCATTTGTTTACCTTATTTATTCTTTGTATAAGTTATTTTAATCAAAGTTAAACAAATGATTGAGATGGAGGAAATACTGTCAGAGCCATGAGGGCGTGTGTGTTACATGTGTCCACCTCGTTTAATAGTTAGTCTTATGTAAGACGGTTCTACACATATACGAATCCAAACATAACCATAACAGTGTGTAAAAGTAAATACTAAAAGTGTTAGAGAGTCTAGGGAGAACCCGTTTTACAATAAATTCGTGTAAGGCCGCCTTACACAAGTAATTAGATTGTTACTCTAAAAAACTCGAAAAAACTTCATTAAAATTAAAAATTAAAAATTAAAAAATAGAAAAAAGAGAGAAAAGAAAAGAAAATACCAAGGGATGTAATTAATGGAAAAACCATCTTCAGAACGAACCCTAATAAGAGATTCAGGAACTTTCTTGTTAAGTTGTTTCAATATTACCGACAAAGGTCTACTAATCCCTTCTGTTGGTATCTCATTATAATCATCTTCTTCTTTTTCTTTTTCTTTTTCTTTTTCTTTTTCTTCCGTTTTTGTCCTTCTCTTTTGCATCTCCTCCTTATGGGCAGCAGAATAGGAGGAGTTATAGGCTGACCAAATCTTCTGACCGGGTGTGGTCGGGCAGGGGTTGAATGGGGATTTCACAAGAGAAGTTGTTGTTGTTGTTGTTGTTGAAGTAATGGCGGCTGTTAATCGTTGCAGGGAAGTTGTTCTGAAGATTAAAGACGCCATTTTTATGTATTCAAAGCTCAAACTTTAGTGTTGAAGAATAGAGAGGGCAAATGACAAGGGTTTATGAAATGAAATGAAATGACACGACACATTCAAGTTTTCAAATAGGGAGAATATTTGATTATTTCCCGGATTATCCGCCGGACCCTTTTTCTTTTCTTTGTTTGGATGTAATTTAACACACAAGATAGGTCTCCCTTTAAACGAGTTATTTTCCTCTAAAATAATAAGACGGAGTTTTTAAACCATTTTATAGTTCAACTAGTTTTACTACCCGTGAAAATCACGGGTTATCTCTGAATATCCTTTAGCCATTTTATAATATATTTTTTCTTTTAAAAACGATGTACTGGGTACAATGTGATCAATTGGTATCTCCATTTTTTTTATTATTCGACTTAAAAATAAGTAGGCGTTAAAAATATTTGTTACCAACATGCCATGATAATTTATCCTTACTGTTAAAATCATATCGCGATAAATAACATTTAAGGTCTTATAAAAACTTTTGAAAATTGAAGATCAGAATAATATTATATTATCTACATTATGTTTTTTTTATAGTTTGACTTGTATATAAATTATTTAGAGTTATAATTAACATGTACACAATGTTTTATTTTTGTGTTTTGTTGTTTACTTTATTACCAAACACCATTTTTTTATAAGTCAATATAAACGAAATTTGTAAAAAACACAACGTGTGAGCACTAATGTATTAATATGGATAATAAATTATTGTTTGAATGGACAAAAGAAGAAGAATATGGTCGTATAAAGTCAAGGCAAGGGCCTAGGCTTTATAAATCTTGAGATACAAAATATTAGAATCTGAATATCCAATTCGATTATCAATTCGCTAATTAACAACGTTGCCGAGTGTTAAACCCCATATAAGAAAACAGTAATACCATCATGTTTATCCATTAATTCTTGTAAGCGATATATTTACTTGTACCAAATAGTCAAATACCATCTTATGTCTTACATAGTTAAGGGCAATTCACTACACCATAATTGTATTTAACGAAGTAAACCATTATTGCTCTAAATTTACAAATGCGCAACATATAAAGAGTACAATTAATTATATTACATATTACTTTGAAAAGAAGTCAATATTTTAATTGAAAATTCATGCTTTCATCTAAGTTGGTCTATTCCAATTCCACCATCCTCTACATTGGTCAAGTTATATATCGCTTTGTAACTAAGTGTAATTACATGATAATAATAAAATTATCATAAGTTACAAATTCTTGCTTACATACATAAATCCATGATTGGTGTGAGCTATGATGGTTGGTCTAATTTGTACACTTTACTCTCGTTTCTTTAGGATGATCTATCGTTTAAATAATATAAATGATATTTTGTAATAGGATAATAATGGCAAATGAAAAACGGGCGTAATAGAAGATTAAATACAAAAATGAGACGTGTTCCATTTTTGAGGTATATGTTCGATCTAATTTTCACGCTTAAATCTTGTATCCTTTTGAATGAACGATCGTGTAAATAATATAAATGACAATAATTTGTAGTAAGAAAATAATGGTAAATGAAAAAAAAAAACAGGTGTAATATGAGATTACACGCAAAAATGAGACGTGGTCCATTTGTGAGGGGTATAATTGTATACTTTATCTCTCTAGGTATTCATATAGGACATTCAACGAATATATATGATATTTATAATGCCATAATATTAAAGGAATACAAGCAAAAATGTTTATCAATTGACTCTCATAGAAAATTAGCATCTATAAAGTTGGTTTTTCAATGAAGATCAATTGACTAATTGTGTAGAAACTAAATTTACCATTGCATAACGTTGTTAGTTAGCTAAGTCTACGACTTTATCAAAGTGTCTTCATTACCGCCTACACAATATAAGGAAAACAAAAAAACAATACACGAATTAGTAATCAGTAGGTCTTGCTTAAGACGGGTCGGATCTTACAACGGGTATTTTGTGAGAGAAAATGGGTAGAGGGGACAAGGTGAGCTCCCCCCATGTGCTCTCCACTCACCCTTTATGGGTATTTTGTGAGAGAATATGGTATCCGTCTTAAGCTTAAGACGGATACCTCGGTCTGAAATAAGAATTTGTGATTAGTAATTGATGGTACAAAATTCAAGGAAGTCAAATAAACTACTCAAATTTGTATCCATCACATGACTATTTTAGAGGAAACGAAGCAACATTGTTAAATAGGAAAGACTAAATAATACTAATTTTCTTGGAAGTTGAATGATGTACATTAACATTTGGTGGCATCAATAATAATTAAGAAAAAAAAGCATTCGAAAGTTACATTCAAAGGATTTTAGATAATGAGTTTGTTTATATAATCTTTATAGTGATAAAAATTATTGTAAAATTAGTATGGGATATGAATGGGGGATGGTTTTGGCATTCAAATGGTTGTAGATAATGAATTGTTTTATATAATATTTATGGTGATAACAATTAACTGCAAAATTAATATGAGAGTTGAATATGGTGATGGTTAATATACATCGGAATTAGAAGAGTTGACATTCTAATACTACTAATGTAAACACAATGGATGAAGGCTTATGAAGTTGCCACATGTCATTCTAATACTACAAAAAGCAAGGTAAAGATCTCATTCTATCATTTGAAAATGATGAATATTATGAGTTGAAACCACTGCGGCGAAATTAAAACGTCCATCACCAACCCAAAAATTAATTAGCAAATGCAGTTACAATTGGGAATTTATGGGAGTATTAAAGGGTTGAGCAACAGTTACAAATAAGTAAATGACGGTCAAGCCTCCCCCTTATCTAAACTAACGCCTTAAGTGGAGATTTTAGCAAATCAAGAGGTTTTGTTCATATAATGGTTTGAACATTTGCTTCTTTTCAGCAAAAGCACGAGAATCAATCAAATGAGTATGATTATCCTGGTTCTTTTGTTAACATGTGGGAGAGTTATAATGCTCAATCTTACCTTTTTTTATAGTATTTTATAGATTTGATCATCCAATGACATTCATATTATGTGATTGATATTAGTTAGAATGTACGTACTCGTATTGTGGTACATACAAAAGTAAAGAATAACGCCCAAATACAAATTACCATGAAAATAAAATGTGAACATGTTACGAATCACAAATACCTCAACTAAATTAAAACTACAAAAATAAACTCCTATTAACGAATCACAAGTACCGCATAAGATAATCAACTAATCAACTCAACATCAAGAAAATTCAATTTAAATGAAAGGGAGCATGATTCTTATTGATAAAAGATACTCCTATTAATTATACATTTAAAAACTAACCAATACACACATTCTACGAACCTTTTTTAAAGCAATTTAGAGTAAATTAGTTATGGCTTTGACAACTTTAGGTGAACCTGCACTTTTAAACAACAGAAAAATGAGAACAAATTAGAAAATAATTGTGTTATGGTACAATAATGTTGGCAAAATAATTATTTTTTCAAAGCTTGAAAAAAAGAATCTCTATAATAAGTTAATTGGGTAAACATTATTAGATTGCTATGCACCGATCAAAGTCGAATATACTTATATATGGGTATGAAAAGTAGTGGTTACAAATTTATAAACTGTTTGATTGCCCAACATTCAAAGTTGCATAGTGTATAGAGTGTGATTATTACTGTTACAAACTATAGTTAATGTCTTGTTAACAAAAATAAAACAATAGTTAATGAATTAACGATGACCTTCATGTATTTTGACCGCCACATTCAAGCCATACACATTCGAATCCACTTGCTATGTGACTCATTAATTGGAGTAACTTAAATAGGATGTCGTAATGTGAATTGTGGGAGGTTTATTTTGTAGATAGTGCATTTTGAGGATATTAGACGTGTGCCATGTGGCATTTTAATGAATGCTCAACTTACCTTTTTATATTATTGTATAGATGCGACCACTTTTGGAAAAAAAAAATTTGTCGTAGGTTGTAACAATTTTGCAATACGGGTTACATTTGAATATAAAATAATCACAAAACTCGTCTTATTATTTTAAACAAAATTGTCCGTCTAAAATAAGAATCTGCGCTAGTCTTAAACCGACAAAATTGCACAAGTATGTTTTTTTAGTGCGATGATAACCCCACTACTATTTTTGTTAATGTTACTCAATTACCAGCCAATTACTATATGAATATCTTACTATTCACAATCTTACACTTTAAGTGGTATTAGCAAAAACGGTAGTAGCGTTATCATTACCCATTTTTTAACAATATTGGAGTGAGAATAACTATTATTAGAATAATAAATCTTAAATGAATTAAAAAAATGGATGAAAGTGATGGAGGTTGAAGATAGTGTATTAACGG